>JAFLJL010001167.1:0-49790 GCA_018398815.1 Conus ventricosus | reverse complement strand
ATAGGTTTCATGAACTGTTCTTGATCAAAAGCAATTATTCTATGAACTGCTGTCATCAACTCAAACCGTGTCTTAAAAAAATTGTAAATCTGTAATGACAGACATAATTGTATTTTTGCCCCGAAGATTGGGCACAAGTTTAGGGCGGCTCTCTTGATTCATCTTTAGACTGTCTGCTGCTAATGGATAGTCATTATGCAGGTGCATGGTTCAGAGGATAGGATTCCTAAGTCAACTTCTAGAATAATCCGCGCTGCTGATTCCGGCGTCAAACTGCTCAACCAATTTAATGCTTTTTGAATATTTTTCGGATTGTCCTTCTGTGTACATTTAAAGTTGCGTAATTGGAAGCCGTTTGCGCCATAGCCCCACCATACAGATGTTTGCATCTAAATACAGAGATATTAGACCTTATAACTGGATCAAAGTCGTCCAAGATATGTTGGTTATGCTAACAGTAATTATGACGCCCATAACTATTCCCCCACGCAATCCTTTTCAAATCATCGTGTAATCATTGCAGGTCAGACAAAAATCATCTGTACTCCAGTAAACTTTAAGAAAGCGTCCCAACTCATCCCGGCGCAGAAATGTAATGCGCGGGATCCAAGCTATAATGATTCATGCAGGTCCTTTCTATTTTTTTTCTAAGACGTCCGCCAACAACATGTAATCATCCATCAAGTAGGAGTCATGATAGCTCCCTCGTTTTAACAATCTAATCATCCTGCCACGCATCTTGGAGCATGCTGGTAATCGGAACACTGATGTCCTTTCCCTAAGACAAAAAAGACCTCGCCTTAGGCGGGTGATCTTCATAAACCTATTCCCACTGTTCATGTACTCAAAGTAAACGCGCCTTTCTAACAAGCGTTTGGGTCAAAATATTTCTTCCGTTATTGGGCAGGATTTTAAGGACATAGCCAGCGCCTCTAATGATCCACTCATGTGCTTGCATAGAGTCATAAAAAGACATGTATTTAAAGCAAACACATGTACTTTTCTGATGACTGTGCACTGCATGTTACCTTGAAGGCGTTGTCCTACTGCTTCATTATACGATGAGAGACGTATCCTCGCAAGTTGTGAAAGAAGAATGGGCAGCTTCCATGTCTTTGTTCAAACTTTAGTTGAAGATTGCATTTACTATGTGCTGCTCCTCAAAACCTTCCACTAATGTGATCATGGTCCTCTTACATTTGGATTTGTGCATCTTCACTGATTCTAAACCACAAATCCAACAATGTGTGGCAGCGTCATACTGTTCTAGGTCTTCAGGGTGCCATCATGAATTTCAGATAACATCAGATTATAGAACAGTCATTACGCACTTGCTGCATGCGCCTGTAAAAATCTTCTAGCCGCATTTGTCCTCTGTTAATTCTGGTTTGAATGAGCCCGCCATCCGACCTGACAATAATTAGGCAAATGAACAAATCTGATGAATTACTCACAAAGGCTGTTTTTGGAAGTTTCTGCGGGTTTGGTCCTCATAGGAACAATGATGATTCGAAGTCTGCGTAACAACATATTGAAATTTTGCATCCGTTTCCCATTTCTTAAAACTAACTTTACTTGCCTTCTGGGGGCGTATTAGTTCAGTATTACAGTCAACTGGGCTCAATCAATGTTCTTATGTCGCTTTGCGGCTTGAACAGATGGAATTCTTGTTAAACTTTTTCTGCAGCATCTTGTTTATGGTAATGCTTTGCAGTATGCCGCAACAATCTACTCATTGTTTCGTATCAATGTGTAATGTGGTAGCCCCGCTGGTGAAAACATCAGAAGTAAGTCCCCATGATTTTTGTCTGGCTCGCCAATCGTTTGGACTTTTCCTTGACACTCTAATAGGCACCAAATTGTTTCACATCCCAAGTGTATACATTGACATTATTGTTTGTTTTGTTCTTCCAAACTGATCATGGAATCCACGCTACAGGAAAGGATATTCCACTAAAGTTAAGAACTTGATGTAAGGGTGATAGTTAGACACTCATCTCTGCGTTTTTTTGCGGGCGTGATGCAGCCTTGCGAGAACACACCACTTAAAACATTTGTTTTCTTAATCTTTATGTTTAAACTGCTCTTTTTGCAACTAAGGCTGGAGGTATGGAATGTAAGACCTGCCTACATCGGCGCATAAGCTTAGCCTGTTTTATCTATCTCTAAGACTTCTTCGCCTCTGACCAACCAGAGCCTCTCATTTTGGCTTCTCCAAGCAGCCACATCAAACTGTGTAACATTCGTCGTCGCCAACCAGTGATAAGTCATTATGAGAAAAGAATAGTCCTGTCTGTTTAGTTGAGACCCGACTTCTAGATTTTCTTCATTTATTGTTTACATAGTCGATTAAAACAGCTAACATTACTTAACGGGGGCGTCTATTGTCAGTTACCTGAACTCGAAATAGCCTGACAACACTTGCCCTGTACGATTGCTGGATTAATACTACTAAATCAATATCATTTCCAGTGCTCTTGATAAAATCTTCTTTGCATTGCATCAAACAATTCGTCCTGGGGCTTCATAATTTTAACCATTCTGATTTCTTTTTCTAACTCAAAATATTTATTTAAATCAAAAATAATTAATTATATCGATGGTCTTTTAGTTTAAACTCATGTGACTGTTAGAGCAGAGTTTAATGTCCGTTTACTTTTTTTAAGCATTCCTTTTTTATCTGCTCGGGGTCTGGCTGTTGAGAAAAACTTGTCCTCGCCTTTCTTTGAAGATCAAACTTTTGTCTTTTGTAGTCATCAAAATCGGCCTGTAAACGACTAAATTCTTCATCCGTGATGTTTGAGTCAGCTAGTGCTTTATTTATTATCAGCTTAAAGGAACTAAGTTTAGCTGTTATTAGTTGAACCATAGCTGTGTGCTTTTGGAGTTTATGTTTTTATTTTTTGCTAGCAGCACCTACGCTAATGAACACAGGCCGAGAGCTAAAGACAAACCGCCTAGAGGTAAAGCTGCGGGTGCCCTAGCCTGATGCTAAGAGCCAACACTTGTTCCTGCTGATGCGGCGCTTATAGTCGATGCTCCAGTATTAACATAGTAACAGCATTAAAGGCAGCAGAATACCTTCGTTTGGTTTGCTGTATTTTGAAAGGTCCTGCTCTAGTTTTTGTTGCATTTGTGTAATGTTGGTTAATCTAAAGGTTTTTATGCCGGGGTTTCTACTATCTCTTCTCTTGGCGACTCCGGTGCTGTAGGCACATTTGGATAAACTTGAACAGACATGCTTTTTAAAAATGAAAAAATAATTTAGTATTCTATATCTTAATTTTTCTTTGTAATATTCAGCTGTGCATCAATTAATAAAAACAAATGTACATTAAGCGGTTTATCGGCTTCTTTTTCTTTCTCAATTTGAATGTTTACGTCTTTAACCGTTCTCCCACTTCCATGCAACTGATTATCCTCTGTTGACCTTAGGTCAATCCATAAACCGTATTTTGATGTTAAATAATCATCAAGCCTAACACTGTGAAGGTGTAGATCTTTAGACGCAAGGTCTGCTGTTGGACTTCTACCCCTCCACCCCCAAACAATTTTCTTATTTCGTCAAATGATGATAAGGTCTAAGCCGCTAGCGTAGATTTGGTTAGGACTACCATCAATTGTACATTGTACTTTCGTTATTTTTGGATTAAAAAACTTTTCACTTGCTCTTGCGAATGGTTCTTCATCTTCACACAGCAATAAAATACCTTTAAGCGATTTTCTGCGACACTAAGATTAAAATTCCATATAGCGTCTGCCCTGCTTTTAGGATATGTTGAATGATGGCGCACGTTTTCGTAATATATTACTAATTGTGACTCATATTGTTGCTCAATCAGCCTTGCTAAATTAGAGTTGCTAACAACATCAAACTCTAACGAGATGTCAGAAATGCTGTACTTTGCTTCTGTGTCTGTTGATCTGATAACACGTTTGTATCATTAAAAGTTAGTTCGTATGACAATCTGTCTTTTAATGCCCCTTGAAGGTATGGGGCATGCGCTTTTAACAACTCAAAATCTAGGGGAATGGAAAAGCGATTTCCATACGCAAAATTTAAGCTAAAGCCTTTTTGCTGCTTTTACATCTGGGGCGAGTTCGGCGTCTATTCTAAGTTTTTAGTGCTTCTTCATTGCCGATTCCTTGAAACGCAAGATCTTCCCTTTCATTCGCGGTTAGCCATAGATCAGAATAAGTTAAAAATATGTCTGCATTGTGTAAAGAAAATACTTCTTTCCCCTCAAGTTTTATGGAAATTTTCTTAACGATTGCCCGCCCAGATTCTGGACAACTGTTCTGGTTGGGTCTGTTGTTGAAGCGAGTTCTATTTTGAAAGTAAGCCGTGCAGAGCCTGGCACAATCAAATCATCCGCTCCTAGGTCTGGAAATTTGACAGTAAGAATTTGATCTGCATCAATAGTAGATGGATTATTTGGAACAGTAATATCCGTTTATTTCCCTTCACGCCATGGGGTTCTTTCAGTCTTCTATGCGGGTCAAGAATGAGCCATATGCTTGGACATTTTTATAAAACAAAATAAAAAGTTAATTATTTAAAAACATGGCAGGAATTGGAGGTGAAGAAGATTATGATATTAGTGATCTTGGAGACGCCGACATGGATGAAAGGACTCCTTTGACACAGCACCGCTCGACGTTCTCATTGCGGCGTGAATTAACAGAAAGTACGGTCGGAGCATTTTACAAAAGTTTAAGACAAAACCTCCCGAAGTTTTAGACCCTAATGATTTTGAACGTAGATGAGAATGGCCATTTGTATTTTAAAGACGAACGAGGAAAACGTTTCAGCTTACAGATAAACGAGACTCATCAAAGTTTGTAGGTTTGAGTACAATTAACAAAAGACTTAAGGCAAAAGATCTAGATCACCTTGGCATTCCTAACCACCAAAATTAGGTCCGAAGAAAGTTGCTAAAGCTCAAAACATGCAACAAGAACTCCCAACAGTATCCCCAAAACATAGAACTTCAAGATTTAATTCAGCAGCGGACAAAGTAAATAAAGTAGTAGAAGAAGCAGAAACCACTTTTCAGAAGAAAACAGCATTAAAAACAATTAATGGTTCCCCGCTAACCCTTGCAAGAAATAAGATCAGGCTGTAAGAAAATTAGAGATGAAATTAACAAAAAATTAGAAAACTGGATGAAATGAGATGTAGCTAATTAAAAAGAGAAAAAGAAAAAATCGTTGAGGCAGAACGACGCAACTAGGAGCGTGGTAATAAAGAAAGAATACCCAATAGACTAAAAAAACTTGAAGAACAAAAGATCGGCAATACTACAAAAAAAAAATAAGAAGGTGTCTACTATCCGAGATCAAGCGATATCAAGGTTGATTTGAATAAGATAACTGTCCAAAGAATTTTTATGAATACACAGTCGTAGCAGAAGAATCAAACCTGTTTAGAGAGCATGGAGTCAACATTAGACGAGCGTTGATAACGTCTTAGGATTTGCAATAATAACTGGTGCTATGGCTCTATTACAATGCGCGGTGTAGCTGCGCAGTCCTCCACCGCCATCGCCTCAACCTAGATAAATCTGGGTAATAAAAACAGCTTGTTCATCTTGCGAGTTTATTAAAAAAAATTAGCTGTAAATCTAAGATTTAATACACAGGTTTATTAGGGAGTATCGTTAGCTGGCTTTTGTCTACTGCAGGCAAGTAGTTGGCTTTATGGCCGAGCATTATGGCTTATTTCTCTTATTATTGGTTCTATTTTGTAAGATAAAGAACAAGAAATCCTAAAGCAGTTAAGTCAACAACAAACGCTGTCTTTCATAATTCATTGGTTATATTTTTTACCTTCACCGTCTTTGGCTTTGCCTCGGGGATTGGATGACTTAATCATGGGGGGTTCATAGTGTTTTTTTATTGTTGTAGTATTAACGGCCCAGAATTATTATGGTCGTTTTCTCACCTACCTGTCATTGCCTGCTATAAGAATTTCATATATTGTAGTTTATTATTGTACCTATCTGGAGTCTGAGGTCAGAAGGCAGCATGTATTAACCAGTGCCAACAGCACAGTCGACATTCGACTTGCGTATTGTAAAACCATTGGTACCTTTTTATAACTTGAAGGTAAATCAACTGTAAATTAAGGCGTCCTCTAAATATGCTAAGTAAATTGTTTTTGCGCATCAATACCAGTAGAAAATCAGTTATGCCGATCTCGCTTTGTGCTTTGCGCACCTAGCAAACACCAAACGTAAGTCGAAAAGTCGTTTTATTCGTTTCTATCCCGCTTTATTAGGGCCCTCAGATATTGTCTAAGCTAAATGTTGTCCAGCTGTTTTAGCCTTGCTCTATGGACTGAGGTGAACACCTGTGCCTTAAGAAAAGATGTGTAAGGAGGATTCCAGTCATAGTTATACTTTCTGTGCACCCCCACAAATAAGGGTGCCTAAGCCATGATTAAGATCCGACTTTTAGTTCTAAATCTGTCTTAACATTAATATTGAATTCGATACAGATCCTTTCAACAGCCTTCATGTCTATTTGTTGCTGAAATGGATTTAAACGGTTTGTCATTTGGTAATGGCGGGCACGCAGTTTCATCACAATCGTCCTGAAGGTGTAATAAAAATGAAATCTGTACACGGACCTCTCCAAAGGATCAGATTGATTTAAATGATTAGCATACGACACTCCACACCCCATGGATGCACAAAACACAGCAAAGTTTAACCTGGTTCTGATAATAACAGCATCGGTGAACTGAACCAACCTTTTGCGATGTAGTCTTTTTTAATAGGAGGGTTAAGATATCTGCTTAATGGAGTACTCCCGCATTTTAGGAAAAGTGACAGTCTGGGCACAGCAATGACAAGGGTGTCAGTTGCTAGAGTTTAAGATTGTAGTGCTGCCAACAGAATAGTTTGCATCTTTAGTATATTTGAACAGCACTCATTTTTATTTTGTTTAAAAAAATGTTTGTAACATTAAAACTCCAAGACCGTCCTTCGTTTTTTAGAACATGCTGTTGAGAAAACGATTGCGGACCAAAATGTCCGCACATCCATGAAAATTCTACAAAGACGTATGGTTTAATATAGCAAAACCAAGGAAGAATAATAAGATTTAGAAAATATGACACAGAAAGAAGCTTAATTGGATCCAGTAGCAATACCTGATGGGTATTACGGGTGTAGCTCACTAAAGACGCATTGAGTAACTTTGGCATCGCTTTCAAACTTAACCTGCAAATCTAAAAACAATCTTAACATTCAAACCTGAATAAGCAAGCGTTACTTTTTTGATACCGAGCTACTAAAAGTTAGGCTTTGCAACTGTCATGACAAGACGCTCAAAGATTAAATGTTACAAGCAACCAGACAAAACGATTATGAGGGAAAGTCCGCTCGTCTATCTGCAGTACAGTCATTTACTCTATGTTTCATTTGGCGAGCTTGAGCACTGATGAAAACTTATATGATGGTAGGCCCGTCAACTGTTTTAAGAGCTCTTCCGTCAGGAAAGCAGCATATAGCATTATGATATTAATACAATTCCCTAATTTAACATTTAAAAGACTTAGTTTTGTGGAGGGTCGGATCATTTAATATAAAAATTGCAGACAAAACAGGAAAGTTGAAATGTGATAACCTTCACATTGTTTGAAAATAAAATAATAAGTTGTACTAAAAATGTCGCGTGGGCCAGAAGAACCCGGATTACATTGGCGCCTGAAGGTGTATAACCTTAGAATAAAAGACTTGCAGACGTTGCGGACTTGAACAGAACGGTGAGATAGGCGCTTTGTAATGGTTTTGAGTACACTAAAGATGGGATAAAAACGCAAAGAGGTTGCACAGCAAAAGGTTTCCCTAAACCTCGAACAACGACGCAAAGTAAGAAAGCAAATAATGTTGCCAGTAATGAATATAAAAAAATTCGAAAACCGACCTCAAATGGCACTTAGAAGGGGGGGGGGGGGACCCAACAACCCCGGGGGGGGGGGGGGGTGGGGGTGGGTGGGGGGGAGGGGAAGTGGGGGTGTGCCATATTTAGAATGGGAAATAAAATTAATTCATAAGCCATTTACATTTTTTAGCCCCAAAAATAGTTTCAAGAAAGCTTTTCAACTCTGGTCCCTTTACATGTAAGTCTTATGCCAGATGACAATAGTCGGAAAGAGATTGAAATAACGCCGTATGAAAAAAAACAGTACATCCTCCACAGAAGAGAAACGGTTTTATAAGGAAGCTTCTACAAGATTACAATTCATTCCACAAATGAAATTAGGAGACACGTTCACAATAATATTTGAAATTTCTGTCTTAAAAGATGTGGAGAGGGATGGGGTTGTGGGCGTTAGTGACGTCCTTCTAAAAGGAATTCTAATTAGCTGGCAAAACTTAGACGTTGAAAAACTTAAAGTTACTGTCGTCATTCTTCACAATGGTGAGGATATTAAGGTCATAACAACAAGCAAAAAAATCAATATTAGTCTAAATAGAAACAATCTTACAGAACTGAATTGGATTAATCTTACACATTTAGATCTTATAGGATTTTATTATACTGAACAGGTTTTGACAGAAAGTATGATAAACATAATAACTGGATTAGATTAAATTCTATTATAAAACTATGGAGCAGTTAAACTTTATGATAAAAAACCCTCATTGTTCATTAATTTGTGGACAAACTGGTTGTGGAAAAACAATATTTATCCTCGACCTGTTACAAACAGTTTATCGTTATAATTTTGATCATATTGTGATTTTCTCTGCCCAACACTTAAATGGAACAAAGCATATCACGATAGAAGGTTTATATGGACTGATGATAACACATTTTTAGTTGATCCCAGCAATAAACTGAGTGAATGTTTAGAACACTTTTATAGATTGTTTGAGGGAACGCAGACACTATATATTATAGATGACTGTTCGGCAGAAAGAGACATAGTTAAAAAAAGAAAAACTTTGTCAAAACTAGCCTTTAGTGGAAGACATGCTGGGATAAGTGTGTGGATTTTATGTCAGAAATATAACTCAGTTTTAAAAGACTTTAGAGAACAATTAAAGACTGTAGTGTTATTTTACATGAAAGACAGAGACTCATTGAAGAATGTTTGCGTGAAAATGATGTTATTGAAAATGATCAAGAAAAACACAGGATTAAGCAAAAACTGAAATCTAAAAAGTTTAGTAAATTAGTATTGAAAACGATAACCCTACACAGTATGTTTGTTGTAGATAATCGTATTTTTGGTTATTGAAAGAGAATGTGTGATGGATTATCATTTTTAATTCATTGTTAAAGCCTTACTTGTCAGAGAACAGAGAAATGTCTGTTCTAAGGTCACCCGCCTGAAACTAGTTTTAACTAGTTTTAGGCGGGTGAGTTAGAACAGACATTTCTCTGTTCTCTACAGGTCAAGCTCAGAGAAGACATCCTCCAGAAGAAGACCTCGGGGTGAGGAGTCTGCACTGCCCCAAAGAGGAGAGTGGCCGTTCAGGTCCCCTAGAAGCAAGAACGGTCGTGGGAGTTCTTCCATTAGGCTAACCAGCTCTTGTCGACTGACAGATGATGATGGAGGTACATACAGGGAACAAACTGTCACTGTTTTATGTAGAGAGATTCTAGCAGCTAAAGCTTGAAGAGAAGATTTAAGGCTGACAGGGCTGAACAACAAAGATTTGTGGATGAGACCCCACCTGAAACTCCAAGAGCTGTAGGTTGGGCTGGTTTAGACATACATTAAAACCTGAAATAGAAAAGACTTTTCTTTGTGCATCTGTGTTTCCTGAAGAGTTACTACAGCTGGCTTTAAATCTGACAAAGAAGTTGAAGCTCCTCAAAATTGGAATGGAACTCGGATATTCCAATGGAAGATTGTTGAGATCCATCATAAAAGAGATATGGTGAAGGAAAATAAATCTTGTAACTCTTCACCAGCAAGTTCCTTTCATTCCATGTTAACATCTTCTAGATCCGAAGAACTGCAAATCTGTTGGTGTTTCTCTCCACTTTTTTCTCTCGATCTGATAAAATACTAGGTGCTTTCTTTTTAGGCGGCGGTTTTGCCTTTCCTCCAGAACCGCCAGCTCCCTTGTTGACAGCTGTAGGGTGCCCTTTGGAGGATTTTGAGGGGGTGGTCTTGTCTTGAATTTCACCAACTTCCACTTTCTGCCGCCCTGAAGGGCCTGTAGGTCTTTTGACCCCTGATGGTTTTGGGGCGGGAGTGGGCTTTGAAGACTGAGTCGTATCTGAAGGCGATGACTGCTGGGGTTCGTCGCATGCAGTGGTTCTGCCTGAGGCTACAGACTTGATTTCTGCCTCTCTTTCGGCAAACGAGGATTCGACCGTCTGCATGCCGATGCTGACTGTTGTTGGCTTCCTTACTGCAGCTGCAAACGAGAGCCCAGCAGTTGGTTGACTCTTCATAGCAATCTTTTTCGCCTAAAAAACAAAAAAACGGAATTCTCTGTTCAGTTTTAATTCTTTGAATTTCCTTTTCCTTCAACCAGTTTGGGCAGGTCTTTGATGATGATGGGTGCTTGCCTCCACAATTAGCCCAGAGTGGTGGACCTGTCACACACACCCTGGTGGACTGGCTGGCAGCAGCTACCACACACCTCTTCTTCCGTACATCTATTCCTCACATGGCCAAACCTCTGGCACTTGAAACAGCGCAGAGGGGACAGGATGTACAGTGACACTGAGACTCTCAGGTAGCCCACCGTGATCGACTCCATGAGAGACGTAGAGCAGAAGGTCAAGAAGAGGGTGTCAGTTGGAATTCTGTCATTAGCTTTGCGCACAAGTACACGATGAACGTGGGTCACTCCTTGCGATGCCAGTTCCGACTTGATTTCTGCCTCCGACACTCCTCTCAGATCTCTGCATCGGATTACTCCCTTGGAAGTGTTGAGAGTTTTGTGTGGAGACACCCTGATCGGAAGAGCACTCAACCAGAAGTGACCCACTCCTTAATCTTTTGACGATTTTTGGCTTGCCGCTGAGGCCATTGATTCCTTTCGCAATCGCAAAAGGACTTAGGCCCGACAGAGGTCTGTCTTTATCCACCCCCTCAACAATCAGCCAGCTAGGCCAGAAGCCTGAAAGGTCCTTGTCTCATGTTCTGAATCCGTATCCGTATCTGTTATTGACTCTTGCCTGTGTCTTTTTTTTAGTTTTTGGTGCCATATTGTATTCATTAAAATTCATCTCTCTCGATTCCCTCCCGCCAACAAGGGGGATGCCCATTTTATACGGAATTCCAGTATATCAGGGCACCAGGATTTCAAAAGAGATATACACAGGCCTGAAAGCGTCCCAGCCACAGAAGCTCCCAAGCCGGTTTGACCCAAGCCGCTGCCTTCTAGCCTGAGCTAGGGCATGCACGTGACCAGCCGCTTGATCGAAGTGGGCCACTTCGACCACCTGTCTAGAGGAAGTCCAGGTCAAAGAGGTGTGTTAACTTGATGCACTGCAGTAAAATCAGCGGTCTCAACCTCCAGGATCCTATTCTCCCCAATTACAGGACGGACCACAGAGAAAAGAAGAGTGTGGGAAAGAAGACTTGAAGGGAGATGAAGATAGAAAATTGCCAAATAAGAAGGCAGATGATAAAAGGAAAAATGTGGTTACTATTAGTCAGGATCCTCACCCTTAGCCTATCTGACATGGGAGGCCCTACCAGGGGCATCAACTCCTTACCATGTTATGCTTAGGCCAGACAGCAACTTGACTTTTTAGGCCTAGAAGCATTTTAAAAACTAGCATGTTTTCAAGTATTGATGCCCCCACCAGCAAAGCCTAAGGGATCACGGGACCGCGCAAGCCCTCCGACCACGACAAGGTTACAACCCCCGGAGGTACTTTGCGAGAAGAGGGAGTTTTTGATGCTATGGATAATAAACTCGGAAAGTGAGCAACATTGACTATCATATATCTGGGTTTGATTTTTAATGTGGATGAGTACTTTATTAACTCTCTCTTGATATGAATATTGAATAGTTGTGTGTTGGTAAACAAGAGTGTGTGGAAATCTTTCCCTTACATATACTGAAGTACATGAATCTTTTGAAAAAAGAAACCTTCTAAAATCTGGTGATTAAATGAAATGAAAGAACAATTTTGTTGTGACGAAAGACATCCATGGTGTGATGAAAAGAAATCGTTAAAAGTGTGTGTCATGATTGTGTTCATGGTTTATTGAACAGGGTCTAGGCGGGAATCTTTTCTCCAATTTGGAAAACTAGATTTTGAAAGGTTTATATAGAAATCCTTTCCTGTGTAGTGCTGCGATTCCGGAAAGGGGAATGCTGTAGTGTTGTGATTCTGGAAAAGGGAATGTTGTAGTGTTATGAAGAAAGAATATGCTGATGTTTGCCCTAAGTTCTGGTGGAATGTGATGATGTGGCTAATGAAATATGAATGCAGCTGTGATTGTAACGAATAGTAGCCATGATAATCAAGGTAGTTTAATTAGTTTCCCCCAGGTAGTAGTGTACCCTGGTTTGAAGGGGACTGGCTGCCACTTTCTGAGGGTCGGGGCCATAGCTGTGGACTACCCCCTTGTTCTCTGCCTTTTGTCAGTGTGGCGAGACCGGCCTGAGTGCCGACAACTACCCTACCTGCCACTGCACCTGGGACTGACTACCCTCTGAGCCAGTTGGGCTGGAGACGCTGCTGCTGCCAAGCCAGAGCGCCGCTCCCGAGCTTTGATCCAGCGACCTGTTTGTCCAGCCGTCGCTGTGTTCTGTGTTTTTTGTGTGAGCCACAGCTCCTATGTGAGACTGTCGCCTCGTCGTCGGCTGAGACGCCAACAGTGTGGTAGGGATTTTGAGCCACAGCTCTGTGAAGTTCTACTAGTCCTGTGTCGGACTTGACTCTGTAGACGTCGTCTTCGTCGTCTTCATCGTCTTCGTCGTCCTTGTCTTTATCATCCTCCTCCTCATCGTTGGAACCTTGCACCGTTCAGAGAACTGTGTTGGACCGGACGTGGCCAGCACCAGCAGCGCTAGTAGATAGCCAATTAATATATATATTGTCGTGGGCCCTGTGTTTGGCGTACATGAAGTAGTATATTTATAGTTCTGTGTGTACGCCTTAAGGTTTGGCGTGCCGACCTATTGATGTACTTATATTTATTATATATGTTTGTCTGATGGCCCAGGCAACATAAAACAAAACAAAAAAGTGTTGTTCTGTTGCCTAGCTGTCAATGTTCAGGTGAGTGGGTGTCTGTATGTGAACTGGAAAAGTCGTGCATGCATCCATAATTTCTGTGTGAGAGTCAGTCAGACACCTGGAGACATGACCCATTCCATCCATAACATCTGGTGACCCCGTAGAACTTTTCACATTTACCTTCGAAATTGTGCTAGGGTTAGGATTTCGTTTGTAACCCCTTGTAGTGTCCCCAGTTATTAAGTTAGGACACGTCTACAGACTTTTCTTTTGAGAGACTCAATTGTTTTGTGTTGTTGAATTACTTTTTCTGGTTAAGTTGGTTTGCCATCTCCAGTGTAACGGGGTATCTCCTTTGTGTAGTTTCTGGAGATACGAGGACCTTGTTCTTTATCTTCTGCAGGCTTTAGTTTGATTATATTTGTCACCCTTCTGATTGTTTCTGTTTCTACCTTTTCTTGGGGATTTTGTTGCTTCTATAGCGTTCTTAGGATCCTCCCTCTTGAATGAATGTGTATGGCTGGCTGTTTGGGCTATTTTAAAAATGATTTTGCAAGAAAAAAAACAACACCACAATCTTGTTCATCATCAGTCCTCTCCGTACCTGCTGGCTATGGCAAGAGATCTCCATCTGGCTCTGTCTGCGGCTGCTCTGGGGGCTGTGTTGAGAGTCAGTCATTTGCCTTTCAGTTCCCTTTCTATTGTCCTGCGCCAGGTTTCCTTCAGTCGTCCCCATTTTCTTTTACCTTGGGGGGTCCAGCACAGGGCTGTTCTGGGGAGTGAGCTGGGTGGCATGCGACAGACATGCCCTAGCCATCTCCATCGACGCACCTGGATGGTGTCCTGCATTGTGGAGACTCCTGTTCTAGTCCTCAGTTCTTCGTTTGAGATGATGTTCGGCCAGAAGATCCTGAGGATACGTCGCAGACACTTGTTCTGGAACACTTCCAGCTCTTTCTCAATGGCGACGGTCGTCTTCCAGCACTCTGAGCCATACAGGAGGACGCTGAGGACATTGCTCTTGAAGAGTCGAATCTTCATTTGGATGCTGAGGACGGTGGATCTCCAGATGGGCTTGAGCATTGCGAAAGCTTGGTTGGCTTTGCTGATTCTGGCGTTGATCTCCTGGTTGCAGTCACCGTCTGTGGTCATCTTGCTGCCCAGGTATACAAATTCCTGAACATCATCAAGTGGTTGCCGTAAGCGGTGATGGGGTTGTTGTTTGTGGCATTTTTTTCTCATGACCTGCGTCTTCCTCTCGATGACCTTCAGCCCAATGGTGCTGGCTATCTCGCTGAGGCTTTCTGTCTTCTGCTGGGCGTCCTGATGCTTGTGTGACAGCAGTCCCAGGTCATCTGCTGTAGTCAATGTCCTCCAAGACTGAGGTCAACGTCCACCGGATTCCCCGTTGCTTTCCCTGGGTGACGTTTCGCATCAACCAGTCGATGGCCAGGGAGAAGAGGATCGGTGACAGTATGCAGTCTTGTTTCACTCCGGTGTCCACCTTGAATGGTTCCATCAGCTGGTTGTTGTGGATGATGCGACACTAAAGCTCTCATACAGGGACTGGATGATGTTGACCATTTTTGGGGAATGCCGTAGTGTCGCAGGATCTTCCAGAGAGAAGCGTGGTGCAAACTGTCAAAGGCTTTCTCAAAATCAATGAAAACCACGTATAGTGGGCTATTCCATTCATGGGACTGCTCGAGGATCTGGCGTAAGACGAAAATGTGATCAATGCATGATCTCCCCTCTCTAAAGCCTGCCTGCTCTTGGCGAAGTAGGGCATCTGCCGCTGTCTTTATGCGCTGCAGTAAGATGCGGCTGAAGACTTTGCTGGTGATTGATAGTAGGGTGATGCCTCTTCAATTGTTGCATTCTCCTACGTCTCCTTTCTTTGGTAATTTGATGATGGTACCAGTTCTCCAGTCAACTGGGGTTGTCTCCTGGTTCCATATGTCCTGCAGGATGCGTTGGAGGATAAGAGGTGTGTCCTGTTCTTCTGCCTTCAACATCTCGGGGCATACACCATCTTCTCCTGGAGCTTTGCCATTCTTTAGCTTGCAGATGGCTTCCTTGACTTCATCTACTGTGATGTCTCCCATGTTGACGTCCAGGTCCTCCTCTGCCATAGGAATGTCAGCTGGTGTTGGTGGATCAGGGCGGTTTAGGATCCTCTGGAAGTGCTCTCTCTACCTCTCGAGCTTGGCACGTTCTTCTGTGATAGGTGTTTCGTCCTCTGCCTTAACTGGTATGTCTTGTTTCTGTCCTCTGTCTCCCCGCAGCTTCTTGGTGGTTCTATACACAGTCTTCATATCCTTTATCACTGCTGCTGTCTCAGCTTCTTCAGCAAGCCTCTCCGCATAGAGACGTTTATCTTTCCTTGCAGACAACTTCACTTCTTTGTCTTTCTCTCTGTGCTGGGCTGCTGTTCTTTCCTTTAGTCTGGGTGACTTGGCATCTAGCAGTTTCGTTTTGATCTGTTTTTCTCTCCTTAATGGCTTTCCATGTGTTGGCAGTTATCCACTCAGATTTCACACTTTTCCTATAACTTATTGCCTCTTTTGCTGTTTCGGTTATAGCCTTGTTGAAACTGTCTATGGTCATGCTGTTTCATCTTGGAGGACGCTGAAGCTATTCTTCAAGGTGACGCAAAATTCTTTCTTTGTTGTTGGATCTTTTAGCTTGGCAACATCAAAGCGCAGCTTCCGACTGTCCCCAACTTTTGCCTTCCTCAGTTTGAGGGTCAGTTTCGCTACCAGTAGTTCATGGTCACTACCAGCATCTGCGCGTCGCATCACACGTACATCTTGTAGGGAGCGTCTCCATTTTCGTTGATAATGATGTGGTCAATTTGGTTCTTTGTCTTTCCGTCAGGGGATGTCCATGTTAGCTTGTGGATGGTTTTGTGAGCGAAAAGAGTACCACCAATGACCATGGGCCGTACATGCATGTCGTGGGTGACGGGGAAGTGACCTCCACACCTCGTTGTAAGCTCGAAGGGCCGTTACCTGGGGATCAAGAAGTCGAGAGTAACCTTTCACCTCGTGATTAGCAGCGGTGTGAGTGGCGAGTAAGCTACAACGAGGAGAAGGCAGGAGTCCGCCGTGGGTTAGATTAAAACAAAGATGGCTGCAAACTTTGTGTTTTCCAACCAAGGAGGGCAACAATTGAGGAGAAACCGCATTTTACGGGACAGAAACAATCCATCGGACACGTTCAGTGACGACGAAATTCACGCAAAGTTCCGATTTCGTCGTCACAACATCATCCAGCTGACAGATACCCTTCGAGTAAACATTGAATTTGATTTCACACACGTTGCGTCGCTTGCCTGTGGAAGTGAAAATTCCAGCTACAGATGCCTAGGCTGCTGCGATCAGCCAGAAATTCTACGGGTTAGTACACAATAGAATAGTTCGTAAAACTGTGGCCAAAATATATGTGATGTGTGTGTTTGTGTCTGTCTGTGACTGTCACTTTGTGTGCGTCACAGTCTGTGTATGTGTGTGCGTGATCTGTCTGAAGTCTGTTCATAGACAAGCAGATAGATGTAGATCCCAAGTTCGTCTGCTACGATAGTTGGCTGTAGCTCGTGGTGTGTGTGTGTGTGTGTGTGTGTGTGTGTGTGTGTGTGTGTGTGTGTGTGTGTGTGTGTGTGTGTGTGTGTGTGTGTTTGTGTGTGTGCTAAATCAGTCTTTGTGCTTGTGTGTGTCACTGTTACTTAGTGTCAGTGTGTGTGTGTGTGTGTGTGTGTGTGTGTGTGTGTGTGTGTGTGTGTGTGTGTGTGTGTGACTTCATCATGTTTATGTTCTTTTAATAGTTTCATAAAACTTGTTTCAGTTTATTGTTTCTTCAGTCTTTGTGTGCGTCTATGTCAGGGTGTTTGTGTCTGCGTCACTGTGTGTGTGTGTCTGAGAGAGTATGGGATGTTATTTCGGGTTTAACGTCTGCACCACCATCAGCCTCGGTCCAGGGCCCATTCCATACAAACAACAAATTAAATTATTTTAATGGGTCCATAAGGGGACAGTTGCCAAAAAAGACCCTTTTTAATTCTTCCTTTGTTTGAGTATGGGGGGGGGGGGGGTTGACCTTTCATCAAATTAAGTGTTATATTGCTTTTTTTCGGGATGAACCCAGGTTTTCCTAACGTCATCGGGTGCATTGACGGAACCCACATGATGATTCCAAGCTCCAACAGAGAGGGAACAGGAATACATCAACCGCAAAACCTTTCATTCAATCAATGTGTAGGTAAGATTGTTTTTGTTCTTGAACTGTAACACACAACTGAACTGAACAGACTAAGAATCACAAATCCCTTTTTGATTACTTCACAAGCCTTTTGGGGTGGGGTGGGGGTGGGGTGGTGGTGGGGGGTGGTGGTGGCTTGTGTTGTGTTGTTTAGAACAAATATAGATCTGGTAGCATTTGTGCTAATTTTCATTTTTAAAAAGGGTGGTGATACATAGCGTATAAGACAATTTTAAGTTCTACTTAGTAAGGTTTCAGAACAAAGTGACTGTAGGCGAAAAATGAAGCCAAGTTTAGGTGTTTAACTATGGCTGTGGGATGCATGTCTCTTTCATCGGTGGTAGCTAAGCACTGCACACTCTGGCTGCTCAACAACCCGGCCCGGGTGTGGTACTCAAGGGGTGCAAAGGAACCGAAGGATGCTTGATAGTGATAACCCGGTGTTGATCGATTGAGAACTGTGGCTGTGCATGAGGTACACATACACACACAGTGACACACACAGTGACACACACACACACACACACACACACACACACACACACACACACACACACACACACACACACACACACACACACACTGTGTGATTTTCAGAGACCCCTTCTTGTGACCATTACTGGTAGTGGTATAAATGTTCCAGGTGATCTGTGATGCTGACCAGTTGTTCATCAACGTCATTGTTCGCTGGCTGGGATCAGTGCATGATGCACCGATTCTTCACAGGTGTGCCATTTTCCGGGATTTTGAGTCCCCCAGGTTTGTGTTATTTTGAGTGCTTCTGTGTTTCTATCTTTGGAGTAGTCATTCCAAAGATACCGCAAGAAATCTTTGTAATATTGTCATAGGCACAAACTAATGACACAATGCTAACAGATCTGCATTTTGTGGAGAGAAAAAAAAATCATAGGCCCATATGTTTTTTTTGGGGGGAGGCTAGGTATGGTTCCACAGTGGGGTATTCCAAAGAGCATGTATAAGTCTATGGATAATGACACAGTTTTCTAATGCATGATGGAAGAAGATGAGGATGACTAAGATGATGCTATGGAGTTCTATTTAGCTTTGAGGCTGCATGGAGGGTCGTTCTCTTCGCTGTCTGTTGTAATGTAGTATCAGTCTTTTCATGGGACCCATTGCTCTCTCTGAATAGTTGTCGACCTTATTACGTAAAATTCCATTGTGAACCTATTGGATTCAAACCCATGCATGCTGATTGGTCAGCCTGCAATTATAATAATTGTGATTTAGTTGCCAGTATGAAAATGTGGTCTGTGATGATGTTGCTGTAGTTGGGGCAGCTGATCATCGGTCGAGAGTCTGTTCTTCTTACCAGTCTTTTGTTCTGACTTTAACGATTTAGCAGTTTGAAAGGGAGGGCGGTTCATATCGGGACTTTCGCTTTTGTTCATGCCTAATGTTCTCTAGTTTAAGTTTCGTCACTCTGTAACGTTGAAAAACAGTGCTGAAGAGATCGACACCTGCCTTAACCCCCCAAAAAAAACTCATCCTAATCCATGGTGAAGATAAGAGCAAGAATGGAAAGGGGCACTGATCTCATGCATACACATTGCCATCAAAAGCCCCAAACAGAAACCACCACCTGAGACCATGACGCTAGTCCTAGCAATGGGACTGAAAATCTGCATGACTCAGTTCTAACATATCAAAGTCTGAAAGCGTGACAAGATGGATGAGTGGTAGGTGGGTGCTCTAGGGGAAGGACTGGGGATAATTTCTCAATGAGAATTATCTTTACATTTCACCTACACCCTCTCTCTTACTAGTGGTGGAAGGAGCAACTTTCCGGTACTAGTCATCGAAGAAGTTTTTATTTTATTCCAGGACTTGGTAAAATACTCAACAGTGGCTCTGAGATGATTTTCCTTAGGCCTGTACTCTTTCAAGTACTTATAGCTCCGAGAGACAGAATTGAAGAGAGAAGTTCAAACATTCAACATTTGATTGAACAACAGAGATCTGACACAAGTTAAGTACACTTTCACACATCAACTTTTATTGCTTACACATAGGTAAGTATTGGCAGGTCAATTCTATAAGCTAGGGTTTAATTCTCATTGGACTACCACAATGAGGGGCCCTCCCCCACTCCTACTTTACTCACTTGCGCTCAGTGCAGCAAGCTTAAGTTGGCATACAGGGGGTCTGTCTAAGTTACACTGAATGTATATGGTTATTATACATCCACTTCGCTTGCAATCACCTGGTGTTGTAGCCAAAGTGGTACTCATAGACAGGTTCTCACTGTTTTGTCATCAGGTGAAGGCAAGGGTCTGATGGGTTTGAGTCCAGGTGGTTAGCTAACTTAGCTTTACTTCGGAGAGGGTAGTTGATCTCTCCTGTGGTTGGTGACTGCCCCACTGGTGTAGATTGATTGTCTGGTGTGGCCCTGGTGTTGGGCGAAGTCCCAGCTTCTGGTCCAGCCGCAATGTGTAGCATGACCAGGATCCCAGTTTTAGCTTTGCTTCAGAGAGGGTAGTTGATGTCTCCTGTGTTGGTGACTGCCCCACTGGTGTAGATTGGTTGTCTGGTGTGGTCCTGGTGTTGGGCGAAGTCCCAGCTTCTGGTCCAGCTGCAATGTGTAGCGTGACCAGGATCCCAGGGTTTTTTTTCCCTGGGAATGAACAGTGAATGACTTGAGATCAAAGAGGTTACCAGGAGTCCCAGGCCTTCTCTAGTTGTCTCTTTTTCTTCCACTGGTCTGGTCTACAGGCAGCCTTGAGGGGTCAGTGAAGTTGCCATCCTGGTTGGATTGGAGAGAAGGAGGGAGGTTTGGCGATTGCCTCTGTGTCAATTGCAACCACAGGCGGAGAAGGGGGGGGGGGGGTGAGTGGTGGTGGTGGGGGGGGGGGGCGGCATGGCAGTGGCGTTGCGCCTTTGTTTCATGGGATGGTGTGTGTGTGTGTGTGTTGTGTGTGTGTAGGATAGCGTGGGGGGGGTGGGGGGGGTGGTGAGACGGGCATTGTCATGAATTGAATTATTTGGCGTGTTTCGAGTGGGAAAGAGGTGGGGAGGGGGGGGGGGGGGGGAGGCACAGAACGAAGGTGTCACAGTGTTACGTGAGAAGTTTTTCTTGTCATGGATCGTGTCTGCGGGCGATTGCCGTCAAAAGAGAGGTAGAGGGGGGGAGGGGGGGGGGGGGGGGGGGTGAGGGACATAGATTGAAATCATTTTAGTTGGTTTTGTGTTTTAGTGGACGCGGGGTTTGTCAGCGTTTCGTCAAGAAAGGACAGGGAAGCGTATAGGGTGACAGAGGCAACGAGAAACAGGATCTAATCATGACCAGTTCATGTTTAGTAGTGTTACTTGAAGCTTTTCAGAAACATGATATTAACTGAAGTGAAAGAAAAAATAGTATCAACTCAAAGAAACAACAACAGAAAAACTCTCCTAAATAAAGTGTTACAATAAACATAATGTCATTCTTAACAAAACAATAATGTAACTACCTTACTCAGGAAAAATACCACAGCTTGCCTATAAGTATGTGATTGACTAAGAACAGCACCCATTATAAAAAAAAAAGAAAATATAGGATTGTACACAATATTTTCAACACTGCCATATTCATCGCATATGCCCTCAGCATGATACAATGGATGTAGTAATGGGCATCCAAGAAGAATATGTGGAACAAAAATAGAATTCTTACATGCACGTAAGACATTTGAAAACTTCCTGTTGCAAGAATTCAGTCCGAATTTCACCATATTGCAAGCTAGATTTCTGGAACCCGAGTAGCCACATTTTAATAACATGCATAAAAAAATTGCATGAACCAAATAATCTTTCTCTTCTTTTTTTATTTTTTTTTTTTTTTTAATTTTTTTTTTTGGAGCTGCCACAGTTTAGTGGTTAGCATTTGGGAGTTACAAACAAGAAGTCCTGGGTTCGAAATTCCTGGCACTGCAAGGATGTCCATAGGAAAGGTACTGTAGTCCAATTTTTATAAATCCTACGAGGTGCAAATGGGTTCTTGACTAAAAAAAAATCATTATTGGGCGAGGTTAAAATGTTAAAAGGAGAGAGCTGGGCCCCACCTGACTATACCAAGCCTTAGACACACAAGGAAAAAGTCACTGACCTTAACAGCCTTGATAAAAAGCAAAAGGGGCTTTTTTGTATCTTTGACTACTGGTTCACACATATTGCCATACATGTAAATGTGCAAATTTCATGGAAACATGTACATCTTCTGTTTGGTTTTCCAGATCATCACTGCCTGCATGATCCTGCCCAAATTCACAAGACGCAACAACATCGACCTGCCACCGGACGACATTGACCGGCCACCAGATGCTCAAGAAGACAGAGGTCCAGAAGTGAATGCTCAAGCTGAACAGGCCGACCCACAGGCGCACGACGCCAGTGAAAGAAGGCGATGGGCTGCCGGTCAGTTAGCTCGACAGAGGTTCATCGAGTGCTATTTTACAGCTGCATAGTTTCAGATGTTCCATGGAGTAAACAAACCTCTCTTCAGAAATGAGATTCTTTTCCAGACACTGCCGGCTGGCTGTGACCAATGATGCAGGCCATACTGACCCAAATTGGTCATAGTACAAACATCATACATGACCAATCATTAACTTGACATAATACTGTATTATGTCATTTCCAGAAATGAGATTCTTTTCCACACAGTCTTATTTCTCAGTTGATACCAATTCATGCATTGCTTGTTAGCAAAACTATCCCCATGAAAACCACATAGAATTTTACCAAAGCATGTGTGGTCTGACCAGTTGTACAGTGCCTCCCTGTGAATAAGATAGCAGAATGTTGAAATAGTCATGCCTGTGATAAATGGTTTCATATTTTGGCCGACACTGGCAACAAGTGTGTAAACACAATGGTTACATGACTCCATATTTTTAGCATAATAACTAACTTCCAAAGGGAAGAACATTTTTCAACAGCTAGAAACATTGGAACACTTGACGAAACAATAATTCTTCAGGTAGATGAAGGAACAAGAAATTAGGTGCAATCCATAGTTGCTGAAAAAAAAGAACAACTAAGAATTCTGTCAAACCACATCAAGAATCCCTCACATAAAACATTCTGTGAAGCATTACTTGAGAACTAATCGTGTCACAACTCTATCTAAAAATAACGGGAGGAGGAGTAATCTTACAGTTGTGCAAATCATGAAATCAAACGTTACTCTAAACCAAGCTGTCATTTTAGTTTTAGTACTTCTATTTTTGCTCTCCTCTCAATTCGGAGATTGTTCAGAGCAGTTGCACTCTTATAAAACTCTCTCCTACATTTGTCAGTTTCCACCGGGCTGTCGCTTAGCTGTTCTAAGCCAGCATCATATGTCATTAGCTTCTCTGATGCCGCCGATCTCCTCTTCACACCCCGGGTAGTCGGTGTCATGGCTATGCCTGAAATAAGAAGTCACAAGTTTTTAATGTACACCAATAATTTGCTTTTCTAGTGATTTTTGTGCGAACATAAACAGTACAGATACAGCAAAGCTGTCATGTTTATATTTGAGATCAGATTGTGAGCATTTATGTGGGATGGCTGAAATGAAGAGTAGCCACTTCGACAATTTCTGAAAGTTTGATGGGAGGGGTGCTTTCAGATAGCGATTGCTGGTATAAGAAGCGTGTGGAATGTATTACAAGTGAATTCAATGATTCTCTATCAACATGATTAGTGATTCATAGTACTGGCATGTGTGAGTTTAGATACCTTGTACTTGACCTACTCTTTTGTGTTTGTGCATTTGTAATTTTATATTTGCTGTGTTGATAAATAAACATGTATCCACTGTTCTAAAACAGTAGTTTGTGTCTTTTCTTTTCACTGAACGCTGTACAAAACGCATTTACATTCTGACGTTGCCTCAGTGGATGAGATTCAAGAGATAACTGCATGAAAGGCAGAGTTGAGAATGAGGAATGACATTAAGAGTGTGCCACTGCAGATTTTCCGTCAGACAGAAGTCTTTTTCTCTTCTACATAAACATACATTAACAGTATTATCTCCGGTGATCATCCCCAGTGGGGTGGATATGTGTCAGAGTTGCTTTTGTTTTCTTTTTATGTCTTCTTTTTATGTCTTTTTCCCCAATTGCTGCTACAAAACCATGTTCCAGTAGAAAGAAACTCGTGGAGAGCGTGGCAGCAGAGAGTCCTCAGAAGAGAAGCCCCCTTCAAGCAAGTGTTTCGGCCCTTATCTCCTGACAATCTAGGGGGGTTGGGCCACACCCGGTTCATGACTCCGGATGTCCCTCTGCTGCCCCCTTTTTTTCCCATCTTGCGACGAGCCATGGCTGGGATTCGAACCCATGACCCTCTGGACATGCTCATTTTCCACTTAATGACTCGCACTCTAACCACTGACCCACAGGGACACCTGATATTTGTAGGAAATTTAAGCCTTTTGTTCCTCCTTGACTAGCTCCAGCTTGAACACCTCTCTGCCGCTTCTGCCATTGCTTTCAGGGCTCTGGTCCCCCCACCCCCACCCCACCCCCTGCAACTGAGAGTTGTTCCATGAGGCTGTATGCAGACGTTCCTACAAACCCCTAGCTCCAATTTCTGCAGTGAGGACTTTGACCTGATAGCCTTCTCTCCTCAGGCTGTTTGCAAGATCAGCATACTTTTCAGTCTTGTAGATTTGAGCAGCCTCCATTCTGTTCTCATATGGCACCGTGAGCTCGACCACTATCAGCTGCTTGGTTGACTGAGAATGGACTACTATGTCTGGTCTCATGCCACTCTTGCTGATGATATCTGGGTGACTCTTCCATTCTGGGAGGTCTGCAGTGCACTCCCAGTCATCTGCCCCGTCCAACAGACTCTGCCTGCATGTCCCGAGTGGCACTGTTGTTCTTGGCCATGTTTTGCCGCTTCGTGCCGTGAAGAATGTTGCGGGTGCTTTTGGAGTCCTGATTCTCCCTTTTGTGGTGTTGGTACTAGCCCAGACTACTTGTACAATCTCCTTAAACACTTGGTTGTGCCTCCATGTGTACCTTCCTTGAGCCATTGCTACTTTACATGAGCATAGGACATGCTCCACTGTTTTTCATGGCAGAGGGGCCATGCAGGGTCGTCTGTTTTCCCCCACTTCACCAGGTTTGCATTTGAGGGCAGAAGGTCATATGCAGATCTGAGAATGAAGCTGATCCTGAGAGGGGCCATGTGCCAAATGTCATTCCAAGTGAGACTTCCTTGGAGTGCATTCTCCCACGTTGTCCATTGCCCTTGCTGGCTCTGTTGGACTGCTTTTTGGATATGTAGCACCAAAGATCATGTAAATATTTCAAAATGCAGTTATGGATGATGATGATGATGATGATGATGATGATGATGATGATGATGATGATGATGATGATGATGATGATAGTGATTTAGGTGCTATGGAGTTCAATTTCAGTATAGGACTATGTGACAGTGCTGATTTTTTTTGTGCATTTTTTTCATAACACATCAAAGACGGTATTATACTCTGCCATCAGGCAGGCCTAAGAGAAACAGGAACTTGTAGTGTTGTTCATGAAAGTGAAGACCATGCTAGGCAGAAAATAGAGAAAATAGCCAATGAGACAACACAGAACGTGATAGTGAAGTGGACCCTCCTGAAAACATGCTGGACACACGTGGTTTTAAAGCATAAGGTTCCCTTAAGTCAATTAGCAGTTCCCAACTGCATTACAAAGTCTTTGAGGGGGGGGGGGGGGGGGATATGGGGGATGGGTGAGTGGGTGGTGGTGGTGGTGGTGGTGGGTGATGTGAGCAGAGCTCACGCGCTTGGGTAGAAGGATGGAGAGGGAGACAGGCAATTGGGACAAACGATATCCGCACGCCTGGTGCGTCCATACGGAATTGTGTGCTACGCATAAATTTTGCTTCGGTACAGTGCCTTTAACATGTAACTACCATTGTTAACATATTTGACGGACGGGAGGGAGGGAGAGGGAGAGGGAGAGAGAGAAAGAGAGTGTGTGTGTGTGTGTGTGTGTGTGTGTGTGTGTGTGTGTGTGTGTGTGTGTGTGTGTGTGTGTGTGTGTGCTGTGCGCGCGTGCGCGTGTGTGTGTGTGTGTGTAACACAAATTGAAAAACTGAAAATAATTAATTCTTTTGTTTCATCTATGTTGTTTTCTTAGTATATGCAACACATCAGAGTGAGTGTGCCAGTACACTACACATTAGAACATTAACAAACCCAGACACTTTGTATCAAACGCTAAAACACTAAAATCAGCAAAAATATGCCCATTTGTAAGAGAACATACAGACTATGCATGGTGTGCATGAGACTGGTTGGGGAAAAAAGAGCTAGTAGTGGAAATTCTTTTTCTTTTTTTCCGCTTTTGTGTTTTTTTGGCAGATGAAGAGGACAGTGTGGAGCATCAAAAAATGAAGAGGTGGATTTTGGCGTTAGGGAAAAAAAAGAAAGAAAGAAAGAAAGAAAATGACCGCCTCAGGTGCTCCATTGATCCGATAACTGATGCCACAAAAAAAACAAAGTCTTTGAAAGAAATGGGTTATTTTCTGGTAAAGGTGTTTATGCCTGCATGTTATATCCTACAACTATGAAGGTATTTCCTTACCTGCCTTCCCTGCACCTGAAGCTGGTGTGGACACAAGAGCTGGCCGCCTCCAAATCCAAGATCATTTCATCTGTTAAAAGAAAAACCGTTATAAATTATGTCACAAAGGTGACAGATCCCAGGGACATTTTACCACATTAATAGGTTGAGTTTTTGCTGAAAAGAATTGCCATAAATGTGAAAAATGTGAATTAAAAGCGTATGGGAACTGTCAGAAGTTTTCCTTATTCTCTAACTTTGTTTCTCCCATTACATCTTTTTTCAATTGTTGTTTGGACTCGCTTGAAGTTTGCCTTTATAAAGCTGCATGTAAAAGGTTACACAGCTTTTACATTGTGCATACTATTTCCATGTCCAAATATCTAGCTTTATACAGAAATATTTATTGATGTCATGTTTTGGTTTCAATGTATAACCATTTTCTTGTCTTTTGGTCTAAAATGTCTGGGTCAGTTCTAGAAAAAAATATTATATTTACAGATATTTCCAAAATATTATGTGTAAAAAAAAAGGTAGAGGTCTGTCTCCTGAGTAACATAAAACCTCAGACCATACCTGTCGTACAGTCTCAAATGTAAAAGGGATCTCCTCAGCAACACTGACTGAATACAAGAGAAATGTGGTCTCATGGCCAGTGCTCTCTCTCTCTCTCTCTCTCTCTCTCTCTCTCTCTCTCTCTCTCTCTCTCTCTCTCTCATTCTTATAGGCCTTAGGCATCATAACACAACTGAGCCAATGAAGTCAATGTGCACATACCTTCCTGGGAGAGGTTGGTATTGGGCGAGGCTGGTCGGGAGGGGTTGGCATTGGCCGAGGCTGGTCAGGACGGGATGGCATTGGCCGAGGCTGGTCGGGAGAGGCTGGTCGGGAGGGGTTGGCATTAGCGAGGCTGGTCGGGAGGGGTTGGCATTGGCCGAGGCTGGTCGGGAGGGGTTGGCATTGGCCGAGGCTGGTCGGGAGAGGTTGGCATTGGCCGAGGCTGGTCGGGAGGGGTTGGCATTGGCCGAGGCTGGTCGGGAGGGGTTGGCATTGGCCGAGGCTGGTCGGGAGGGGTTGGCATTGGCCGAGGCTGGTCGGGAGGGGTTGGCATTGGCCGAGGCTGGTCGGGAGAGGTTGGCATTGGCCGAGGCTGGTCGGGAGGGGTTGGCATTGGCCGAGGCTGGTCGGGAGGGATTGGCATTGGCCGAGGCTGGTCGGGAGGGGTTGGCATTGGCCGAGGCTGGTCGGGAGGGGTTGGCATTGGCCGAGGCTGGTCGGGAGGGGTTGGCACTGGCCGAGGCTGGTCGGGAGGGGTTGGCACTGGCCGAGGCTGGTCGGGAGGGGTTGGCATTGGCCGAGGCTGGTCGGGAGGGGTTGGCATTGGCCGAGGCTGGTCGGGAGGGGTTGGCATTGGCCGAGGCTAGTCGGGAGGGGTTGGCATTGGCCTAGGCTGGTCGGGGAGGTTGGCATTGGCCAAGGCTGGTCGGGAGGGGTTGGCATTGGCCGAGGCTGGTCGGGAGGGGTTGGCACAGGCCGAGGCTGGTCGGGAGGGGTTGGCACTGGCCGAGGCTGGTCGGGAGGGGTTGGCATTGGCCGAGGCTGGTCGGGAGGGGTTGGCACTGGCCGAGGCTGGTCGGGAGGGGTTGGCACTGGCCGAGGCTGGTCGGGAGAGGTTGGCATTGGCCGAGGCTGGTCGGGAGGGGTTGGCATTGGCCGAGGCTGGTCGGGAGGGGTTGGCATTAGCCGAGGCTGGTCGGGAGGGGTTGGCATTGGCCGAGGCTGATCGGGAGGGGTTGGCATTGGCCGAGGCTGGTCGGGAGGGGTTGGCATTGGCCGAGGCTGGTCGGGAGGGGCTGCTCCTTGCCAAGAGCGCCTCACATGGATCAGATCCTGTCAAATTGATAATGATCATTTGTTTCAAATTTGGTATTGAATATTATTTTCGAAAGACTACTAAATCAAGAAGTGCCTTAAAAGAAATGTAAAACAATGACTCATGAATGTGGCATGTTCTACAAACCATATCTATCCAGAAAAAATGATTGTGTTTGCCAGAAGAAAACATTACCTCCACAGTGAATGCATAATTGTAACTGTACAAACTATCTTTTATTTACTTATGACATGTACATAACTAAACCAAAATAGTATGTACTATAGCATCTTTTATTACTATTATCAATCACTATGGTATTACTATACAAACATTACATTTTTGTAGCACTAGTAAGAGTAGGGACCCCTGCTTGACTGATCATATAGAGCTTCCTAAGAAGAATTTACATTCGACTGACACCAGCGAACCAGTTTGGTTGGTAGTTGTGGAATTAATATGTCCCACAGTCCAGTCCAATCAGTCCAAGTGAGCGACTGGGCCGCTCATTTACATATATACAGTAGCCTACTACATTATACTCATCCACTTTTGCTAAGGATCGAATTGAAAAAAATCATCACTTTTGATACCTAGTTCACTTTAATTCAAATACACATCTGCATTCCATTATTTTTCTTTTTTTTGTTTACTAAATTACGTAACAGGAGTAGAAGGAATATGTGCCAGAATAATCAAGTTGGATTGTGGGCCCTCCACACTGAAGAGGAAGAACAAGAATAAGAAGAATGAAATGTGGTTGCTTTTACCAAAGTTAGTGGGTTTGGGATTTTTTTCCAGTGTTTGGCAATGTGATCCTTTGCAAAAGTCGACGAGTACAGTATTAAATAAGCCTTGATAATATGAGAAAAGAGAAACATTACCTGCTGTCACACAGTCGACACATGTATTGTGACAAGAGAACTTGATGCCACCACAGAACTTGATGCCACTGCACCATCTCCCACTGCAACAGACATATTCCATATGTAGCAAATAACTACCACAAAAATTGGCAACCCCCCAAAAAAACAACAACAACAACAACAAAACTTTTAATACAAAATAAATTCTATGGTGACCAAGTGAGCTTCACACCTGCATTTTGCACAGCAGCTTTATGTGGCAAAGGCTACAAGAGATATTCAAGTGCTAGAGCAAGCTTATGCTCAGTCTTACATCACAGATTGACTAAGACAGAGAGATACTCACACTTAAATAACAAAACGCCAAAGCACACTGTTTCGTAGGTCTCTGTTCATAATATGACAGGTTCAAACTTGATATGTTGGCCACAGTGAACACATTTCTGAGCCAATGAGCACCACATATGGCACAGAGCATCCAGACTGCAGCCCTAAGAGGTCCAGGGGAGACTTGACCCAGGCCAAAAAAAGCTTGAATATGCTATTGATGAATTGTATTTTTTAACATAATAAAAAAGAAATCAACTATTCATTACCTGTTGCCAGATATTTCTCTTTGGGTATCACTGGATTTCTTGACACCACAGTCTCTTGCGCTGACACATACATGAAGCAAGTTTCTTTAAAAAATCCAGAAAACCCTTGTGCTGTAACAGTAAAACAAACAAACAAACAATAAACCATACAATAAACAAGTCAGAAAGATAATATATAAGTTACGTGCTCAACTGCAAAATTATTCAGTTATTCACTTAACACAGATACTGTCCACAACCATGGTGTGCACATAGATTCTCTTTCTCTCCACCTCACCAACTCACTGATTAGATCATTTGATCCAAACAAACCCCTCCTCCACACCTCTCTCTCGGTCATCTCCAAACTTTCAAATATCTTTCACCTGTTGAAAATATATTTTATCAATTATTGCACAATCTTTCACCTCTTGAGAATGATTAATAGTTATCAATGAATGCACTAATAGTAATACACTAGTCTGCTCTTTTAATTAATAAGACAATTTAGGAAGTATGCAAATCAAAATTTTGCTGATCTATACTGCTAAAGTAATATCACATGTAACAGGCCAAAGAATAGGGTTGTAATCAGTATAACGTAGTGGGAAAAAAAACATCATTAGTATCTATTAGTATCATTAGTACCAAAAAATGATCACCAACATTGGTAGTTTCACTACTTCACAATTCGCTTTTGAGATAGTAATCCAATAATTCACACTCTAGAGCTGTAGAAAAGGCATGATTTCAAGACTTATTATCAAATAGGACTAATGTTCTTCCACTTCATTTGTAGTCTATCATGTATCATGTCATGATTTCGAAACTATGAAAGCATGTTAGCTAAATGATAGATAACTAAGCAGCAGCCCAACATTTTTTTCGGGCTTTGCAGGATTCATATCGCACACACACAACACGACACAATGACATACACACAGCCAGAGAGAGAGAGAGAGAGAGAGAGAGAGAGAGAGAGAGAGAGAGGAGAGAGAGAGAGAGAGAGAGAAGAGAGAGAGAGAGGAGAGAGAGAGAGAGAGAGAGAGAGAAAGAGAGAGTCAGTCTCACTCTCAGTTACACACTGATCATTGATTACACTTTTACACTGTCATGTTAGCCTGTCAAAATAAGAAAATAATAATGATGGAAGATGTCACAGTCTGCCATCAAACTGACTGGTGACACTGACAACAATAACAGTTAAACATTTCACACAAGGCACAGAAAGACAGATGGATAGTGATACAGATCACAGAGAACAGTAACTGACACCCAAATCATTCGCACAAACACTGAAATACACACAACAATTCTAGCGTACATGCTACATACCTGCAATGCCTGATGATAGTGCTGAGCCCTCACCCAGGATGGCGTTCACTAAGTCAGTGAGTGGGTGGAGTTTCTGCGGAGGCCCACCCCCAGTCTTTGCAGCAGCAGCCTTCTGCCCCAACACCTTTAAATCTCTCCATTTGTTGCGTACCCCGTCACTGTGCGCAACGCTACGCCCAAGGCTGACACATCAGCTGCAACTCTCTCCCATGCTTCATTCTTTTAACGGATCATGTTGCTAGTATTTATCATAAACAACATAACTTGTCGGTCATCTCTATTGGCCTGGAAGAGGACAAGAACCTCCGCATCTGTGAAGCAGACGACACGCTGTTTGGCAGCCATTTTGTCAACAACATTGATGGCGATTGACATGCGCAGAACGTTTGCGGTTATTCAAGACATGCGCAGGAGGAGGGAATCCCTCTTTTTATCTGACCTTCACCCTTTGCATTTTGTACACTTCTTCTCCTTCTTCTTCTTTCTAAAATACTGGTTCACTCAAAAACGATTAGGTCACCAGCGCGCATGTTAAAAGGTAACATAAAATAACATAAAATAGTGCGGCTCAGTCTGTTGGCCCCTGGAGCAAATTTGGCAACAAGGGGTCGCACTCGATATTCAGAAAGTTAAAAGCAATGGCCAGATTCAGGCCCAGGTAACCATAAAATATCTGGGAAAGTTAAAATAGAAAATCGTCAATATGCAGATCTCAAAACTGTCGTATCAATTTGCTTTTTAAATGAGACTGCATTTGTGGCAATCTTGATGGCACCCAGGAGTGAGTTCTACATCCGTACAGAACTAGAATAAAATGAATGTAAGTGGCTGTCAATATTTGATGCAGGTATGGTATAACATTCCTGGTGCTTGTCATGTGACGTAGCCTCACATCAAGGCATGTGACGCTCCATCACATGTAGTTAGTGATATGAATCATTTCCCCATGCCACAACTAAAAAGGAAGAATATTCATGTGGCTTGACTAGTGTAGCGGGCGTCCCAAAAATAATTGTGAGATATACTCATTAAAGAAAGAAGCGTGGTCATTGGGTGAAAGTGACCACTGAGAGATAGTTTGCTAAGGGCTGGTAAGGTGCTGGTCATGTGTTTTAAACACTCAGTATGCACTCACTAGGAGGAGGGAGGAAAGAATCAGTTTTAGCCCAGCAGATGGCCTAGAGACTCGAACCTGTCAGGACGCTGGTCCTCACTGCTGACCAGTCATTACCAGGTGAGCCATAGATAGTTGGGGAAAGCTACAGGGGAGAACCTAAAGAAAAGAGAAAGAAAGAATTCATGTTAAATTGGGAAGCAGGTTACTTACACGAACCTTATTCGTGTTTCAGCCCTTCACCCTTCACCCTTCGCCCTTCACCCTTCACCCTTCACCCTTCGCCCTTCACCCTTCACCCTTCACCCTTTGCCCTTCACCCTTCACCTTTCACCCCGTGAGGGGGTTAAAGATGGCCATGGTGTGGGGGAACACACCAGTAGTTCAGCCCGGCAATTAACGACTCCAGGGAGAGGCGTTGGAACTCATCATCTCTCCAGTGACAGGAGAAGTCGAGGGAGAGGAGTCGGAAAACATATCTCCAGTGACGGGAGAAATCGAGGGGGCGATACACTGTCTCAGAGAGACAGGGAATCATGATGGTATGGATCGAGTCCAAATTCTGATGCAGGTATAGCATCAAGGAGTGAAAGAATTATTTATTCTCCTGGTCTGGATCTTAGGCCAATGTTATTTGAAGGCCATGACTTTATAGAAACTTGGATCACTTAGTTTATCTCTCAGTGTAAAGAGAGATACATATATAAAATCTGTTTACAAATTGTTTGATGTGATTTAGTAAAGTGTTTTTCCTGAAGGAGAGGGGGAGAAGAAAAAACATTTGGTAGTGCGCCTTTTAGTTGATTGGAAAGATTGCGTGTGCGTATGGAGTAAATGCTGTCATGAATGCGTGTGTGCAAAAGTGACAGTGTGACAGTGCTACTTTTATTCAATACTAGTTGTTCCATTGGAATATCAATTAGTTTAGCTCTGCCTTTGAAGAAGATGTTAAGTTTGATAAAAGCTCTTCTCTCTTCTCTCTTCTTAGGGTTTCCATTCTAATTTCCTCATGTTCTTCCTAGTATTCCCCTTTTCTCTGATGTGGTTCCCTGTTACGAACTGTGCTGCTCTCTTCTGAATCTCTTCGAGGTTATCAATGGTCTTTAGATGATAAGCATCCCAGAATGAGCAACCATATCCCAATACTGGTCTAACCAGTGTTTTATAGCAGTCGTCTTTAACCTTTTGGGGGCAGTCATTGATATTCCGGTATAAGAAAGCTAAGATGTTATTTGCTTTCTTACATACTAAACTGTAATGTTCTTTCCATTTGAGACGACTATCTATAATCACGCCTAAATATTTTGCAGCATTGGGTTCTTTAAGAATAGTATTATGAATAGAATATTCTGATCTAGTTGGTGAGCGTTTATTACATATACGCAACACTTGGCACTTTTGGGGATGAAATTCCATTTTCCAATTTTATTCCCACTCTTGTAAAGCGTTTAGATCTTCTTGTACAATGCGTGTATCATTCTTGCTTCTGATTGTTCTATATACTAAGCTGTCATCAGCAAAAGCCTTATAGTAGTTCCAGGAGAGAGATTTCTACATATGTCATTTTATATAAATTAAGAAAAACAAGGGCCCCAGAACAGTTCCCTGTGGTACACCTGACAAGACTGGTTTACAATGGGATGACGACCCTTCCACAACAACTTTCTGCGTTCTCCCAACGAGGAATGATCTTGCCCCTTTTTTAGCAAAGAACCGCCAATGCCGATGCGTTCTAGTTTAAGCAGCCAGCCCTCATGGTCAACCTGATCAAAGGCTTTAGAAAAGTCTAATAAAATTGCATCTATTTTGATTTTCGGTGAGCGACGCTCGGAGAGGACGGACGTGTTTCCACCGCTGCTCCCACTGCAAGCGAACATGACCGCATCTACGTAGTGTGAACTCAGTGACATGAGACCGTGGTGATGAAAATCATGTGCAGTTTAAAGTGCTTTCGTGCCTTCGCTCTTCCTTAACATTTTTTTTTAATTTTTTTTTTTATAAATTTTTTCCCCCTCTCCGTTTTGTTCAGTCACGAGGATTTAAAATGTGTTAGTGTGTGCTCTGAATAAGAAATGGCATCAAAGAACGATAAAAACAGTAAGACTGGCAAAAGAAAAAACCGATCTTCGGACTTTCATTCTGTCTCCAGCAACAACTCGCCAGGAGTGTCCGAGACACCAAGTGAAACGAAGAGGCACCGCTCATCTTCTGTCAGTGTCAAACAAGGTACCCTAACAAATCTAATCAACACAGGAAAAATGACAACAGAGAGGAGAAGCGACACTACGTTCACAGCTGGGGGTGACGATGGCAGTCTTTCTATTTGTGACCAGTTAAAAAACATTGAAGAAAAGCTCAGCTCGCAAATACATGCTGTGCAAGATAAAATCAAAGACAGTCAAACAAACATCAGAACCTACATTTCTGACCAGTTTGAAAAGTTACGGGGAGAATTTTTTTATCTGCAACAAGAAAACAGTTTATTAAAGGAAAAGCTAGAGGAGATGGAAGATCAAGTAGAAGATCTGCAAGACGAGGTTGCTGGTCTGAAGAAATCGCTTGTCTGTGAGCGAGAAGAACGAAACAACCTGGAACAGTACCAGAGAAGAGATTCGGTGCGTTTCTTGGGTGTTGGTCCGGACAAAGGGCAGGAAACCCTGGCAGAATGTGAACAGAAAATATTAACAATTATCCATGACAAACTAGGGTTGCCAAAATTACAGCATTCAGACATTAGCATCGCTCATCGGGTAGGCGCAAGGAGAGAAAGGCCCAGGCCTATCATTGTGAAGTTCGTCACACGGAAGCACAAGTCAGAAGTCATTTTCAAACGACAACTTCTGAAAGGATCCGGCATCAGTATTGTCGAAGACCTCACTCCTACCAACATGAACCTCCTTTCAAAAGTGAAGAACCACCCCTGTGTGAAGAGGTGCTGGACAAAGGAAGGGAACATCTTCGCTCGCTGACCAATGGCAACAAGGTACAAATACACAACGGTGACATGGAAACGATCAACAGGGCAGCCAAGGACATCGGAACATCAGACATGGATATGTCTGCTGTACCCCACTCCCCCGACCGAGGACCATTCAACCGAATGCCCTCCCGGCTGTCAGCACACCAGGGTTCCAGCACGCCGAAGGTCCCACAGATACAACAGGCCCACGGCAGTCAGCAGTCCTGTGGCCCGATTCCCGAACATTGCAATTCGGGGGCAGGGGACGTGCTGTTTCCAGAGACAGCCGGGCCAGGTCAGAGTGTCATAAACAGTCCCTCTCGCCACACCCAGGGAAAAAGCAAATCATTGCTGATTCAGATGAACTAGTTACCCACCAAAAACACAACCAGCGCAAAGAGTCGGCATAATAGTAAAACTGTGAGTGTCAAAGACTTTTTTTTTTCAAGGAAGGTACTGCAGGAGGGGTGGGAGGGCGGGGTGGGAGGGGGGGGGGGGTGACTGAGCCCTTCTCCCTCCATGTTTGCAGGAACAAGTATTTGTGTTGAACACGATTTACACTCATAAACAAAGATTAGAAACTTTTATTATTCAAACATTAATAGAGATACTGACAGAGATGATGCAGAGATAAATACTAACTAAGCAAATGACAGGTATGGTCATAAGAACAATGACTGAGAGGGCTGAGAGAGTGTGTGTGTGTGTGTGTGTGTGTGGGGGGGGGGGGGGGGGTAATGGAGGGGGGAGACTGATGGGGAGGGGGGGGGGGGTCGTAAAGGAAAACAAAATAATCGCATGTTATTATTAGAGCTATTATGATTATTATCATTGTGGTGGTGGTGAAGAGCATTGGTATTAGTTTTGTTGTTGTTGTTGTTGTGTTGAGCCAGTGCTCTCTCTCTCTCTCTCTCTCTCTCTCTCTCTCTCTCTCTCTCTCTCTCTCTCTCTCTCTCTCTCTCTCTCTCTCTCTCTCTCTCGGTTTTTTTTAATTCTTCAGCATAACATAATCCGTTCCGGCTTGAGAGGAAAGGGGGGTGGGCGGGGTGGATGGGGAGGGGGGCAGGCAATAATTGGAGAAACTCAGCCCCCTCTCCCCTCTTTTGCTCTTTCGCTCTCTCTCTCGGTGTGTGTGTGTGTGTGTGTGTGTTTTTGTTTTTGTTTTTTTTTAATAGAAATTTCAGATAATCCGGCTTGAGAGGAGAGGGGGATGGGCGGGAATGGATGGGGAGGGAAGGCAGAAAATAGTGGGAGAAACTCAGCCCACACACTATGACTGTAAAGTTGTGTTCACTTATCTAAATGTGGGTCATACATTGATTCTAACAAAAAGGTTGGAAGATTGGGGAGGTGGAGGAGTGAGAGAAATCCACAAAAATGGGGAGGGAGGAGGTGGCCATGGGAGAGAGAAATAGATATCAAGTGAAAAAGGCAAGATGTCCATGTTAATCCATAAAATGTGAAGAATACACTATGATATTGAGATATAACGACTAACAAATGTCTAAGGTTTTTGTTTGTTTGTAGTTTTGTTTGTTTTTTTCCTCCACAAAACATGGTCTTGAGAGAACTATAAAACACGGGTTCAAGCTCAACCGCTCTCAACCGGTCTTAACCGGTTTCGAGTGGCCGACCTTGACCCGTGTTTTATATTTCTCTAACTAGTAAACCCTACAAACAAACATACTGTGTAGGATTATCCGTTTTCATTACTAATTTACTAAACTTTTCAGATTTTAGTTTTTGCTTAATCCTGTGTTTTTCCCTGATCATTTTCAATTACATCATTTTCACGCGTCTCTGTCTTTCATGTGAAAAAAAAACTACAGTCTTTTAAAACTGAGTTATATTTACCTGCATTATATCTTTATAAGTTTACATAACAGACAGACAAGAGGTCTTTGTTCACACAGAACACGCACACAGTTAATTAGTTGTCAATACCAATGGCCAAACAATGCTAAAAACTTCTTCACGTCTATGTTGACAACTAGGAAAAGGGTTTAGGGTGGGTAAGACTACCAGAATACTTTACAGACATGGAAATACAGAGACCTGTCATTAAGTTGATGCCTGATTACTTAATTTGCGGTGTTGGGTTTTATAACCTGGCAGGGTGCAATACCGCGTGACGGGACATGACGGCCTCTTAGTTTAGCAATGGATTTCAATGCAGACGGACGCGTTTGTTTACAGAGAAACAGCTTCTTGCTACGGATGAACATGTGTTTTATTACAGCTGTATGGCGGAGTATTTAAACAAAAGAAAATCAGGCGCCCCCAGTTCTTTACTTCTTAAGCTAAAGAGAAGTTATTGTTTTTTGGAAGGTGAGGAGAAAGAAAAAACGAGAACCTGCTACTGATAAACTACACAAGCACCTTGAAAGCTTGTTGATTCAAGACAGAGATTTAGCCGGTATATTGAAAGAGATGTTGATAACTTTGATAAGCTTTTGCCTTTTGAAGAAAATGATTCTATTTCTAAAAAATGGGCTGTTTTATTCAAAAAGCTTCAAATGTTCAGTGACAGGTTTACTACTTTAAGAGCCGCCAATAAACACTAACTCCGCCATGCTGGTCCTAAGTCCGGATGAAAAAAGAAGAGAGTTAAACTCTTTGTGAAACTCTTTGTGAAGCATTTTGTGAAATAGGCGGGAAGCATGTGCTGCGGTGAAAATAGCGCGATCGTTCGAGTGCTGTGTCCACCATAATTAACCAGTAACAGAAGGAAAGTATAATGAAATCTTTGTTGTGGGAGGCAACCTGCGGTTTAAAAATTTGCCTTGCTGACTGCTACTATAAATAGCTGTTCATGCTGTGAACGCCTTATTTTAGTAGCAAGAGGGCTGCGGTAAAATCCACCTTGCTATAAATAGCCGTTCATGCCGTGAACGCCTTATTTTAGCAGCAAGAGGGCTGCGGTAAAATCCGCCTTGCTATAAATAGCCGTTCATGCCGTGAACGCCTTATTTTAGCAGCAAGAGGGCTGCGGTAAAATCCGCCTTGCTATAAATAGCCCTTCATGCCGTGAACGCCTTATTTTAGTAGCAAGAGGGCTGCGGTAAAATTAGCCTTGCTGACTGCTACTATAAATAGCCGTTCATGCGTGAACGTCCCATTTTAGTAGCAAGAGGGCTGCGGGGACTGCCTGTACTTGCTATGTGCGGACACTAAGGAGGTAACTCCTGCACACCCCCACCCTACCACCCCCACCCCACCCCTCCCACCCCCACCCCACGCATGCACACACTCAAGTCACTTTTAAGTTCTTAACTCACGTTACCCAAGTCACCTCTAAGTTCTTACTCAAGTCGTCCTCAAGTTCTTACTTAAGTCACTTCTAAGTTCTTATCAAGTCACTTCTAAGTTCTTACTCAAGTTATCCTCAAGTCACTTCTAAGTTCTTACTCAAGTTATCTCAAATCACTTCTAAGTTCTTACTCAAGTCACCTCAAGATCATAAACTAAGTCATCCCTAAGTACAGCCAAGTTCTTATTCAAGTGAACTTATAATTATTTATTAAGTTCTTAAAGTATTATTCCATCTGAAATGGATCAAAATGATCTTTTTGTTGGGCAGTTCTGGCATGCTTTTGTGTTCAACTTTTGTATTTAGTGGTTGAGATTTTTTTGACTGCTTTGGTTTTTGCCATCTTTGTTTATATATTTATAACCGTAATAACCACCCCAGCAGCAATGCCGCCAAAAATGACAATTGCTTTAGAAAAATTCCATGAAGACTTTGGCGGTGTTGTTGTAGGTCTTGTATTAACTTGTTCTGGGGTTTTTATAGCGGCATTGAAACTATGACTGTAAGTTTTTCATTTTTCTAAAATGTGGGTCATACATTGATTCTAACAAAAAGGTTGGAAGATTGGGGAGGTGGAGGAGTGAGAGAAATCCACAAAAATGGGGAGGGAGGAGGTGGCCATGGGAGAGAGAAATAGATATCAAGTGAAAAAGGCAAGATGTCCATGTTAATCCATAAAATGTGAAGAATACACTATGATATTGAGATATAACGACTAACAAATGTCTAAGGTTTTTGTTTGTTTGTAGTTTTGTTTGTTTTTTTCCTCCACAAAACATGTCTTGAGAGAACTATAAAACACGGGTTCAAGCTCAACCGCTCTCAACCGGTCTTAACCGGTTTCGAGTGGCCGACCTTGACCCCGTGTTTTTATAGTTCTCTAACTAGTAAACCCTACAAAACAAACATACTGTGTAGGATTATCCGTTTTCATTACTAATTTACTAAACTTTCAGATTTTAGTTTTTGCTTAATCCTGTGTTTTTCCTGATCATTTTCAATTACATCATTTTCACGCGTCTCTGTCTTTCATGTGAAATAAAACTACAGTCTTTAAAACTGAGTTATATTTACCTGCATTATATCTTTATAAGTTTACATAACAGACAGACAAGAGGTCTTTGTTCACACAGAACACAGCACACAGTTTAATTAGTTGTCAATACCAATGGCCAAACAATGCTACATACCTTCTTCACGTCTATGTTGACAACTAGGTAATGGTAGGGTGGGTAAGACTACCAGAATACTTTACAGACATGGAAATACAGAGACCTGTCATTAAGTTGATGCCTGATTACTTAATTTGCGGTGTTGGGTTTTATAACCTGGCAGGGTGCAATACCGCGTGACCGGACATGACGGCCTCTTAGTTTAGCAATGGATTTCATGCAGACGGACGCGTTTGTTTACAGAGAAACAGCTTCTTGCTACGGATGAACATGTGTTTTATTACAGCTGTATGGCGGAGTATTTAAACAAAAGAAAATCAGGCGCGCCAGTTCTTTACTTCTTAAGCTAAAGAGAAGTATTGTTTTTTGGAAGGTGAGGAGAGAAAGAAAACGAGAACCTGCTACTGATAAACTACACAAGCACCTTGAAAGCTTGTTGATTCAAGACAGAGATTTAGCCGGTATATTGAAAGAGATGTTGATAACTTTGATAAGCTTTTGCCTTTTGAAGAAAATGATTCTATTTCTAAAAAATGGTGCTGTTTTATTCAAAAAGCTTCAAATGTTCAGTGACAGGTTTACTACTTTAAGAGCCGCCAATAAACACTAACTCCGCCAATGCTGGTCCTAAGTCCGGATGAAAAAAAGAAGAGAGTTAAACTCTTTGTGAAACTCTTTGTGAAGCATTTTGTGAAATAGGCGGGAAGCATGTGCTGCGGTGAAAATAGCGCGATCGTTCGAGTGCTGTGTCCACCATAATTAACCAGTAACAGAAGGAAAGTATAATGAAACTCTTTGTTGTGGGAGGCAACCTGCGGTAAAATTAGCCTTGCTGACTGCTACTATAAATAGCTGTTCATGCTGTGAACGCCTTATTTTAGTAGCAAGAGGGCTGCGGTAAAATCCACCTTGCTATAAATAGCCGTTCATGCCGTGAACGCCTTATTTTATGCAGCAAGAGGGCCTGCGGTAAAATCCGCCTTGCTATAAATAGCCGTTCATGCCGTGAACGCCTTATTTTAGCAGCAAGAGGGCTGCGGTTAAAATCCGCCTTGCTATAAATAGCCGTTCATGCCGTGAACGCCTTATTTTAGTAGCAAGAGGGCTGCGGTAAAATTAGCCTTGCTGACTGCTACTATAAATAGCCGTTCATGCCGTGAACGTCCTATTTTAGTAGCAAGAGGGCTGCGGTACTGCCTGTACTTGCTATGTGCGGACACTAAGGAGGTAACTCCTGCACACCCCCACCCTACCCACCCCCACCCCACCCCGTCCCACCCCCACACCCCACGCATGCACACACTCAAGTCACTTTTAAGTTCTTAACTCACGTTACCCCAAGTCACCTCTAAGTTCTTACTCAAGTCGTCCTCAAGTTCTTACTTAAGTCACTTCTAAGTTCTTACTCAAGTCACTTCTAAGTTCTTACTCAAGTTATCCTCAAGTCACTTCTAAGTTCTTACTCAAGTTATCCTCAAGTCACTTCTAAGTTCTTACTCAAGTCACCTCAAGATCATAACTAAGTCATCCCCTAAGTACAGCCAAGTTCTTATTCAAGTGAACTTATAATTATTTATTAAGTTCTTAAAGTATTATTCCATCTGAAATGGATCAAAATGATCTTTTGTTGTTGGCAGTTCTGGCATGCTTTTGTGTTCAACTTTTGTATTTAGTGGTTGAGATTTTTTTGACTGCTTTGGTTTTTGCCATCTTTGTTTATATATTTTATAACCGTAATAACCACCCCAGCAGCAATGCCGCCAAAAATGACAATTGCTTTAGAAAAATTCCATGAAGACTTTGGCGGTGTTGTTGTAGGTCTTGTATTAACTTGTTCTGGTGTTTTTATAGCCGGCATTGAAACAACTGGCTGTGGCTCTGGCACTTTTTCATTCTGTGATTGTAACATTAATTTTGTTCGTTTGTTCCACTCTGCTAATTTTTTTCCTGCTGCAACACGTCCAGGATGAGGAAGCTTTTTAGTGGATACTTTCTCCACCTGATTCAATGTTTTCTGATTCTGATTCTGCTGATTTTCTGGCTCGGTCATTTTGAAGGGAAATAAAATCTATATGATTAAAAGTAATTAATCCCATGATTAGCGGCGACAATAATGTTCCAAATTTGTAGTATAGATCACATCCTAGAGACTCTAATGTCTTTGTTAAAACAGGATCCTGCGTTAAATCATACATAAAGTCTTGTTCAGAATCAATGGGTGCAAATCTACTGACTAGTTTAGTGTACAAACTAAGAACCGTTTGCCCAACACTTTTTACCATTCTCGATCCTAGTTGCGATTCATACCTGTTATGATACTTTACAATGTCTTGTGGCGACATCTGTTTAATCTGTTCTATGCTGAATTCATTTCGAGGAACTGTTTTGTTTTTCCACATGCTGCCAAAGAATACAGCCTTTCTTTTTTTGGCATAATAGCTTGCTCATCAACCAGGTCATTTGTAATCATAAGTTCAGGAATGTTTAGCAGATCATCAGTGTTCATGTTTTATTACTAAATATAATTATTATTTTGTTTTTAAAAATGAGCGCCGAAAAGACTGTTACCAATCTTGTTTTACCATTTGCTGTTATTGGTGGTCTAAGTATAGGATACACAATGCTTGGTAAAAGCTTGTTAAGAATTAAACCAGCGGATCTTGGCAAACTAGACTTTGAGGATTCGGCAAAGCTAATTGCTATCATTACAGCTTCGTTTGCTACGAAAGATTTTCTAGTTAAGCAAGGAATAATTCCAGACAGTATAAATATGTAAAATAAAAAATACATTTATAAAAATGCTTCATTCGTAATGATGATAGGCGGCGCTGTGGTTAATGCGCTTGCTTTTAGCAGAAGTAATTACGCATTTAGTAAACTACAAACTAATGAAGAGAGAAAAAGACATAACAAAGCTATGGAGCAACTAGCAGCTGCACAAGCTGCGTATGAAAAGCAGAGAATTGAGCAGTTAGATTTCATTAATGACAAACTGAAAAAACAGGGACATGCAGCTTACACATTTAAAGATGTTGATCAAGCAATAAAAGAATATTATCTTGTAACAGGCAAACCAATCGAGACATTGCCCCCACCAAAATTCAGTGACTTTTATCAGCCATCAGAAAAAACAAAAGATGCAAGAAATCGTGTTTATCGTCTTTGGTATGACCGTTGTGTATTTTGTTGCACATAATATTGGCTGAATAAAATGAACAAAATCTATTATTCGCCAAAAGGATATTGGAAGGGAATCACGGCAATAAAAAAGCTAAGCCAAGCAGCAGGAGTCAGTGAACAAACAGCAAAGGAATGGTTATCTAAACAAGCTATTTGGCAAATTTATTTACCTGCCCCTAGACGAATACAGAGACCACACTTTGTGAATACAATACCGAACGACACCCATCAAATGGATCTTCTATATTTACCCCATGATACGATTAGACGAAAAAGATTTAAGTACGCACTCACGGTCATTGACATAGCTTCAAGATATAAAGATGCAGAACCATTAACACAAAAGAGTGCTTCTGCTGTTGCTGTTGCCATACAACTGATATACCAACGAGGCCCGCTAACTTATCCTCGCATGATTCAAGTCGATGATGGAAAAGAATTTAAAGGCCGAGTGAATCAATTATTGTTAAAACATAGAGTTACCATTAAAAGAGGCATCCCAGGAGTTCACAGATCACAGGCTTTAGTTGAAAACTTTAACAAACAGTTGTCTGAAAGACTTTTTTCCTACCAGTATCACAGAGAGCTGATTGACAATTCTCGCAACACAGAATGGGTTAGAAGACTGCCCTCAGTTTTGCGCGCAATGAATAATGAAGAATTTAAAGGGCTAAAACCAGTACAAGCAATCAAAAAAACAAACAATAAATGTTGCTGAAGGAGACGTCAGTTCATCCGGCAAACTATTACCATTTGGTTTGAAAGTAAGGTACCTTTATTTACCGGGGGAAGCAGAAGGGGACGCTCGCATCAGGGCAACAGATCCAGTTTGGAGTGTTGATCCATATGAAATAAAAAGAATTGTAAAAATGAATCCACCCGTGTATTATTTACGAGAAACTGACACAACAAAACAACCAGCTCCTCAAAGATCTTTTGTGAAGGAAGAACTGCAGATAATCCCACCAGACACAGTTCCAGTTGCTAATTAATTTTTAATTACATAAATATATTTGAGTCTAAAATGGAAGCTCAGAAGAAAGCACAGAACGAAACAAGAATGATAAAGGAAGAGAACTTGGAATTAATACGAGAATCATATGTTGCGTGTTCTGCTATTAAGGAATTAATACGAGAATCATATGATACGTATTCTGCTGTTAAAGAAACAATTACGAGGATTCATCGGCACATGGCACTGCATCCAGATCACTTACAGCCCCAAATCCCAAATTTTGACTATCAAAAATGGGAAAAAGAATATCTTGAAATAATAAAAAAAATTCGAGCACGTCAAGCAAACATGAGAAAAAAATTTGGATGAATTGTGCGATGATATGATTGATTTTCTAGATAAATTTAAGGAAAAATATATACCCGAGGGTGAAGAAGATATATAATTATGCCGTTCTCCAGTGCCCAATTGCATATGAAAACTCTGGATTTACAAATACTCGTTTAGTGTTTGTTCTATCTAATGACTTTTTTGTTACAACAGTTGTGTTGATCTTATGTAGATTAGATCGCAGTTTTACGTTGTCATGATGAAAAGTCTTATTGTCAAACAATGCTTCTTTGTAGTTGTCATGCGATATGTTTGACTGCACAACACTGCGAGATATTCCTTTTGCTTTCTTAATGGTTTTCTCCTGGCTCGAAATACTGTACATTTTCGACCTTAAACCAATAAACTCCTTAATCACCCCTCCAGATAATTCATCCTTCATCTTTCCTAAAACCTTCTTATTAACAGTTGAATGTAAAGGCGAATCTTTAGAGTAATCAGATGTATCATACCATCCTGCATGTCCTTTAGCCACTTCTATTTCCATGTCTTTATAGATGTCTTTAGTAGGGATATCTATAACAAAACTATCTGTATCTGTGTAAAGTACTCTGGACTCAGGATACAAGGGTTTAAAGTAGTCATAAAGAAATTCTAACATCAAAAGCTTTGATAATTCTAAAACAGTAAACCCAATAAAAACAGGTTTGTCCAATTTGACTTTCTTATTCTTCATCATTATACCAAAAGCCGATCATGAAATCTTCTAAAGTCCTGATAATTAGGTTTTGAAGTCAGCTTAATTGCTTCGTTCTCTTTGGTGACCAATCTGACATCTTTGCGTTTGTGCGGATTTTCCATAGTCTTTCCGAAACAGCTGTTGTTCATCAGCTTGAAAAAGTCTTTTTCTGAAGCATCTGTGGATTTAGTTCTGAGATCAGTGTTCTTCATGATGTATGGTTTCATGAACTGTTCTTGATCGAAAGCAATTATACGATGAACTGCTGTCAACTTTAAACCATGTCTAAATAAAATTGTAGAAGTCTGTAATGACAGACATAATTTTTTTGTCGTGAAGATTAGGCACAAGTTTAGGCGGCTCTGTTGGATTCATCTTTAGACTTTCTGCTGCTAATGGGTAGTCATTATGTAGGTCATGGAGTTCCTGAGGATATTCGAAGTCAACTTCTAGAATAAGGCCTCTTTTACGATCAGCTGTAAGAGTATGCAGTTGTTCTACAAATTCTTGAATGTTTTTAATACCACCAGTGTACATTTTAAAGTTGCGTAGTGGAAGTGATTGCGCCATAGCCCAACCATACAGATTGTTTGCATCTAAATACATGAGATAGTTAGACCTTTTACTTGGATCATAGTCGTCAAGTATTTGTTGTTTGCTTTACAGTAATGATGCGACGCCATACTAATTCCTCACGCAATCCGTTTTCAATCATCTGAATCATTGGCAAATCTGACAATAAATCAATCTGTATTCTTGTATCTTTTAAGAAAGCGTCCCAACTCATCCCGGGCGCAGAAATGTAATGCGCGGGATCCAGGCTATAATGTTTCATGCAGGTCTTTCTGTAATTTTCAAAGACGTCCGCCAACAAACAAACGTCAGCCATCAAGTATGAATCATGATAGTCTCCCATCGTTTTAGAATCTAACTTCTGCCATGCTTCTTGAGCATGCTGGTAATCAGAATTACTGATGACCTTTCCTCTAAGACTAGAAAGAACGCTTCTTTAGGCGGAAGTGTATCTTCGTCAAACCTTTGCCAACTGTTCATGTACTCATAAGGATATATTCCCTTTCTAACAAGAGCTGGGTCAAAATATTCTTCTGTTATTGGGCAGGACTTTAAGGACATAGCCAGCGCCTCTAATGATCCCATCAGGTGTTGCATAGAGTCATAAAAAGACATGTTATTTATAGTGAAACATATGTACTTTTCTGATGACTGTGCAATGCATGACACCCTGGAGTCGCTGGTTACTGCTTGCATTATAAGATGAGAGTCGAAACCTCGCAAGTTATGAAAGAAGATGGGCAGCTTCCATGTCTTTGGATCAAACTTTAGTTGAAGATTGCATTTACTGTGCGCTGCTCCTCTGAACTTTCCGCTAATGTGATCATGGTCTCTTACTGTTGGATTCTCTGCGTCTGATGAGAGGCCTAAACCGCAAATCCAACAATGTGTGGCTGAGTCATACTGTTCTTGGTCTTCAGGCGTCATTATGATTTCAGATAAGTTTAGATTATTAAACAGGCGTTACGCACTTGCTGCATGCGTTCTAAGAAGTATTTTGCAGCATTAGGCCCTCTATATAATTCTGGCTTTGAATGAACGCCATCCGACCTGACAATAGTGAAGGCAAATGAACAGATCTGATGATTACTCATTAAGACTGTTTTCGGAAGTTTCTGTGGGGTTGGCCCTTCATAGGAACATAAGCGACTCGAAGTCTGCGTAAACTACGTATGGACTTGTTTGCAGCCGTTTTCCAGTTCTTAAAACTAACTTTAGATCCAGGTGGGGCGTAATTAGTTCTGTCTTACAGTCTACAGAACTTTTACAATGTTTTATATGTTCAAGCGCGGCTGGAACAGATGGAATTCTTGTTAAACATTTTCTACAGAATTCTTGTTTATTTTCTTGCTTTGAAGTATGCGCCAATAATCTACTCATTGTTCGTATCAATGTGTAATGGGGTAGCCCTGTTGGCGAAAACATCAGTAGTAAGTCAACATGATTTTTGTCTGGATCACCTATTGTTGGGCTGTCTTTAGACACTCTAATAGGCACCAAATTTGTTTCCTCAGACCATGTGTAGATATTAACAGTTATTGGTTTGTTTTGTTTTTCAAACTGATCAATTTTGTCCACGCTAACAGGAAAGGATATTCCACTAAAGTTAAGATCATTGATGTATGGTTCATAGTTAGATACTCTCTCTGCGTTTTTGCGGGCGTAATGCAGCCTTGCAAGAAACACACCACATAAAACATTTGTTGTCTGATTCTTTATGTTTAGAACTGCTCTTTTTGCGCCTAATGCTGGAGGTAGTGGAATGTAAGACTTGCCTACGATCGGCTCATACTTAGCCTGTTTTAATCTGATCTCTAAGACTTCGCCCTCTGACCAACCAGAGCCTCTCATTTTGGCTTCTTCAGCGGCCACATCAAACTGTGTAAGCAGCTGGTCTGCCCAACCAGGTGTTAAGTCATTATGAGAAAGAATAGTCTGTTGTTTAGTTGAGACCCAGACTTCTAGATTTTCTTCATTTATTGTTATATAGTCGATTAAAACAGCTAACATTACTTTAACTGGCGGGTCTATTGTTAGTTTACCTGGAACTTGAGAAATAGCATGCACAACACTTGCCTGTACGTTTGTTGGATCAATGACTTCTAGATCAATATCATTTAAAGCTTTTGATAAACGCTCTCCCTCGTGCATTCCTTCAAACAATTGTCTGGTCCTTCATATACCTTATCCATGTTGAGCTTTCTTTTCTAACTCAAACTATTTATTTAAATTTAAAAAAAAATACTTAATCAGAATCAATATCAACGGTCTTTTTGTGCTTGGACTCATAAACTAAAGTATAAACGCCCTTTGATGTTGTTAATGTGAGCTGTTTAGAACAGAGTTTAATGTCTCGTTTACTTTTTTTAAACATTCCTTTTTTATCTGCTCGGTGTCTGGCTGTTGAGAAAAACTTGCCCTTGCCTTTTTTTGAAGATCAAACTTTTGTCTTTTATAGTCATCAAAATCAGCTTGTAAACGACTAAATTCTTCGTCCGTGATGTTTGAGTCAACTAGCGCAGTTTGAACGAACTAAGTTTAGCTGTTATTAGCTGAACCATAGCTGTGTGCTTTTGGAGTTTAGTTTTTAATTTTTTGCTAGCAGCACTTACAGCTAATGAACACAGGCCAAGAGCTAAAGACAAACCGCCTAGAGGTAAAGCTGCGGGTGCACCAACACCTGTTGCTAAGAAACCAACACTTGTTCCTGCCGATAGAGCACTTAGAGTTGATGCTCCAGTATTAACATATGTAACAGCATTACAGGCAGCAGAATACCTTCGTTTGGTTTTGCTGTATTTTGAAAGGTCCTGCTCTAGTTTTTTGTTGCATTTGTGTAATGTTGGTTAATCTGAAGGTTTTTATGTTAGGGGTTTCTACTATCTCTTCTTTTGGCGACTCTGGCGCTGTAGGCACATTCGGATAAACCTGAACAGACATGCTTTTTTAAAATAAAAATATTTTAGTAATGTATATGTTTTAATCTGTTATCTTGAATATTTAGCTGCGCATCATATATTAAAAACAAATATACATTAAGCGGTTTATCGTCATCTTTTTCTTTGTCAATTTGAATGTTTATTATGTCTTTAACAGCTCTCCCACTTCCATGTAACTGATTATCCTCTGTTGCCCTTAGGTCAATCCATAAACCGTATTTCGTTGTTAAATAATCATCAAGTCTAACACTGTGAAGATGGAGATCTTTAGACACAAGGTCTACTGTTGGACTTCTATGCCTCCCACCTCCGAACAATTTTCTTATTTCATCAAAATGCTGATAAGGTTTAAGCCCGCTAGCGTAGATTTGGTTAGGACTACCCTCAATTGAACATTGTACTTTAGTTATTTTAGGATTAAGAAACTTTTCAGTTTGTCTTTTAAATGGTTCTTCATCTTCGCACAGCAATAAAATACCTTTGAGTGATCTTGCTGAGACACTAAAACTAAAATTCCATATAGTGTCTGCCCTGCTTTTAGGATGTGTAGAATGGTGAATCACTCTTTCGTAATATATTGCTAATTTTGACTGATATTGTTGCTCAATCAGCCTTGCTAAGTGAGGGTTCCTAACAATGTCAAACTCTAGCGCGATGTCAGAAATGCTGTACTTTGCTTCGGTGTCTGATGATCTGATAACGCGTTTGTATTCATTAAAAGTTAGTTCATATGACAATCTGTCTTTTAATACTCCTTGAAAGTACGGCGCATGCGCACTTAACAACTCAAAATCCAAGGGGACGGAAAAGCGATTTCCATACGCATAACTTACAGCTACATACTTTTTGCCGTCTTTAGCATCTGCGGCGCCTATTCTGTGTTTTAGTGCGTCATTATTTTCGATTCCTTGAAACGCAGGATCATTCCTTTTATTCTCGGTTAGCCATAGATCAGAATAGGTTAAAAATATGTCTGCATTGTGTAAAGAAAATATTTCTTGCCCCTCAAGTTTTATAGAAATTTTCTTAACGATTGCCTGCCCCAAATTCTGGACAACTGTCCTGTTTGTCTCTGTTGTTGATTCGAGTTTCTATTTTAAAAGTAAGTCGTGCAGAGCCTGGCACAATCACTTCATCTGCTCCTAGGTCTGGAAATTTGACAGTAAGAATTTGATCTGCATCAATAGTAGATGGATTATTTGGAACAATAATATTCCGTTTATTTCCCTTCACGCCAAAGGGTTCTTTCAGCCTTCTATGCGGGTCAAGAATTGAACCATATGTTTGCGACATTTTTATAAAACAAAATAAAAAGTTAATTATTTAAAAACATGGCAGGAATTGAGGGTGAAGAAGATTATGATGTTTTTGATCCTGGAGACGACATGAGTGAAATGACTCCTTTGACACAGCATCGCTCAATGCCCTCAATAAGGCGTGAATTAACAGAAATTAGGGTCAGATCATTTTACCAAAGTTTAGGACAAGAACCTCCCGAATTTATAGACCCAAATGATTTTGAAGAAAAAGATGACCATTTGTATGTAAAAAACGATCAAGGACAACTTGTTCGGCTTACAGATAAACGAGACCCATTAAAGTTTGTGGGCATGGAAACAATTAGACAAAGACTTAAAGCTGCCGATCGAAATCGCCTTGGCATTGTTATTGTTAAACCAAAATTAAGGGGGAGGCTGTTTCTAAACTTCAAAACATACAACAAAAACTCCCAAAAGATAACCAAACCAAACAGAACTTAAAGATTAAATCAATCACGGTGAAAAATAATACAATAGAGCAAAACCAGTTTTCAAAAAAACAGCATTAAAACTTAAACGCAATTCAGCGGAGCCCTTCGTACTTTAAGATTTTC
>JAFLJL010001166.1:39025-79497 GCA_018398815.1 Conus ventricosus | reverse complement strand
CGGGCATCTTGGTAGGACACGAAAGTGAGGTGGTTTTTCCCAGACCATGTTGGTTTTCCAGGGGGTAAGCTAGGCCCCCCTTTTTAAAAAAAAGAAATTTTTTATTTTATCGATCAATCCCCGTGGGTAGTGGAAAAGGAATTTCTTCATCAGAATAGTGTTGAAAAAGGGGCATTGATACAGCATGGCATGGTATCTGTCGACATTGTGAACATCAATGAGGCCTTGTACAATTCTGTCAACCTCGGTGTAATGTCAGTGGAGGAAGGACTAGCGCACAAGCCCAAACACACTCACGCTTGCTTACAACCTCATTCATATATCATGCATTCGCCCACATCAAACCAAGTAAAGTCTATAACTTTACTATACATGATCATGAAAAAAACATAAAATGCATATAGAATCAAACAAAAAAAAAACATTCTCTCTTTCCTTGAACTTCACAAATCATTTATCTAAAACATCTTTTAACTAACCCGGGTATAAACCGATTTCTACTTTACCTGGCCAGGTGATCTTAACTATTCACGAATCACTGTCTTTTCTTTTCTTTTCTTTTTTTTTTTCACTGTCACTTTCACAACACGACACAACTGCCGGCACTGGTGTTGGTCTGATGGCGCCTGGTCGGGTTTGAGACTGTTGGCGTTGGTCTGTGGTTCTGCTTGGCGAAGTGACGCTGCCAGGTATGAGGTCAAACCCCCGGGTTAGGGTAGAACAGTGACTATCAACATCGATCTGTTCTCCTTTCTTTCTTCCTGCATTAACGCATTGCACTCTCTCTCTCTCTCTCTCTTTCTAGTCTGCTCTTATCAAATGGACATGGTTGCTTTTCTTTTTTTTTTTTCTTTTCTTTCTTTTCTTCTTCAGAATTAGCAACTATCCTCTCTCTCCACATCTCTCCTCAGTCCTTCCTCTGCAGACTATCTCATGCTAATCTCTCAACTTGGTTCTCTTCTCTCCTCCTTCACTCTCTCTCTCTGCCCTTCTCTCCTGCAGAGCTCCACTCAGACCTCTCTCTCCCTCTCTCTCTCTGTTCGTTCTTCCCCTCTTTCTCTCCTCTCTTCATCTCTCTCCCTTTTTCCCCTCGTGCAGAGACTACACCTAAACCTCCTCTCTCTCTGTCTCTGTTCGTTCTCATCTCCCTGCCTTCCTGTAGGCAGAGCCTACTCTCCCGAACTTCTCCCCTCTCTCTCTCTGTCTGTTCGTTTTCCTCCCCCTTCTCTCTCCCTCACACATTCCTTTATCCTCTAACCCCGTGTCCAAGGGCCAGTACCATTGGTCAGTATTTTTACCCGGACACCCTAAGTTATCTCCCTCTAATTCCATTGGATATTCACTCACGACAGCCCCGTCTACACGCCTTACTCTCTGTGGTGGTAAATTTGGGTCATTTAATTGATTAGCTAGATTCACCCCCACCACACACTACCTTTCCCCCCCCCTTCCTACTTGACTGGCCCGTGTGGCTCAAGTCGTAGACACTGGTCAGTGTAAAGTGGCTAGATGAGTCTGGGTAGGCGCCAAGACGCGGGCTGAAAGACCACTCGAGACATTCTGCCAGACAGCTTAGTCCGTACGGCAGACAGTGCTGTCTCCACGAGAGCTAAAATAGCCATTTAATTGGCTGGGCGACAGGTGAATGAGTCGGTCAGCTATTTAGTCCGTCTGGAAGGGTCGGACTGTCTCTGTGAAGGATGAGGATTAGCCTCCCCCTTCTGCTCAAACGGGCTAAATCCAAAACCATGGGGCCGTCCGCCTGACGCCCAGAATATTTGCGTTAGGGCTTAAGCCCAACTGGGCTGGTGGCGATTGACCACGAATTTTGGGTTTGGGAGTTGAATTTTGACCGTGACAATTTCCCCTTGCAAAAGACTATGCACGCATTGTCTCAAAACAACGGTAAAAAAAGACAAAAACCCGAATTTGTAAACCACAGCTACACGGCAAAGTTTGAAAAATACTTTACAACAACCGGTTTACAAATTATAAAATATATCATTAGTGGATATCACTCCAAGAGTTATCATTGACGTGCGCTCTTGCGTTATTCACTCATTTTATAACGACCTCTGTGCGCACCTATGCAAATTCCCCTACCTGCGGATTTGCCACATTTTCTCTTCACAATTATTATGAAAAGCCCCAATATAATATGATCACGAATCCAGACACTTCACTGGGGAATCTTCATCCTCACTCATTGCAAATAATGCATCACTACACAAGCGACTGTATGCTCCAAGCATAACTACTTTTCACTGAAAAAGTCTCACAAAGAAAATATGAACAAGTCTCACACCCCAAAAAAAATATGAACATAGCCAACTGGGAATGAACCCATACCCAATCAACATAACGGGAATCAACACATATTATAAAACAAAGCACCCGGATATGACTGACTTCCTCTAGTTGCAGCTTGCTAGACTACACGACTTAAATAGTGGGGCTCCGACATTCTGTCGACCTGGAATGTACTGCACTCGGTACCTGTAGGGCTGCAGTGCCATTGCCCAACGCAGAACTCTGCGTTTTTCAGCTGTGCCTCCTGCAGGAATTTGAGTGGTTGGTGATCTGTCTCTATCACAAACTCTTTCCCTACAAGTATTTGTGGAACTTCTGCACGGCCCACACAACAGCCTAAACACTCCTTCTCTACTGTTGCGTCCCCTTCTTCACACTTTGTCAACTTCCTGCTAGCGTATTCACAGGAAACTCGCCCCCTTTCCCATGCTCCTGTAACAATACTGCACCTATCCCACCACCTGATGCATTGTCCGCAAAAAAAAATGGTTTGGACATATCTGGTAGCTTCAAGATGGGACGGGAACCTAGTCTTTCCAACACCGTCTGCAGTGCTTGCTCTGCAGCGTCTGACCATCGACCACTGCCGGTTTCCCTGCCTTGATCAAATCACTGAGAGGACTCGTGATTGCAGAAAAATTTTGGAACAAACTCCCTATAGAACCCAATAAAACCTAGCAGACTCCTGACTTCTGTTTGGTCTTTGGTCTCTCTGAATTCATCATCTTCTCCACCTTTTCCCCCTTTCTGGCTGCTTTGTGTCGCTCCGACAACAAAACCTAGGAACTCCAACTGTCTAGCCCTTTCATACAGTGCACATCCTGTATGACTCTTCTGGAAATTAGGCAACAAAACCCCCTTCTTCTGCTGGGTCTCCTTCACCTCATCAATGATTGCTGCTGCGCCTATAAAAATCATCAAAGCTCGGTCACCCGTTTTACCGGTCCCGAGTGACTCGCCATGAGCGACTCGTGCCCCACTGACATGCAGTGTCACGATAACACGCTGGTACCTCAAAACTGAGTGGTCACCTTACCTGTCTTCCCCTTGGTGAACACTCGGTACAACAGCCCGCCTTTCACAAAAAATTCTGTCTCACCTCCTCAAAACCTCCTGTTTCTCTCCACCTCTTGCCAACTCCCAAGATTCACGAGCGAAGGGTCTTTTCCCTGTGCAGCCCTAAACTCATCAGGGGGACACGTCTATGCCCGACTTCCTTCCTGGAACAACTAACGGTTTAACAACCTTTCCCTCCTTCTTGCTCCGTTTTTGAACTGCTGCCCCTGTAGCAGTCAACAACTCAGGATCCCTGGATCCCTTGCACCGGGAAATTTATTTCCAATGATCAAATCATGAAGGGGTTTCTCCATCACCAACGCAGACAACTCGCCTGAGAAGTAAGGGGTACGTATTCTATCTTAGCAACTGGAAACTCCCTCACAGTGCCATCGATTAGAGTACAGGTCTGGATTTGCCCTGTCAAATCCCCCTTTATCGACCAGCGTTGTTCGTACTACCCGCATGAACAACCGGGTGTCTCGTAACACTTTCACCCTCTGCTGGCCAACCCACCCTTCCTTCCACTGGTAACGAACCACTCGCCTAGTGCCCTCCATCCTGACACTGATGCGGGTCCAGTGTAGCCATAGGCTGCACTTCACCCTCTTCAGACTGAATCCCTTTGGTTCCACTGCGGGTCGTTCCCTTGCGACCCTTCTCCCCTCTTGCAAGGCTGCTGCCTTCTGGAACCTCATGCGACAAATCCTCGCCACATGTCCCTTCTTGTGACAAATGAAACACCTAATGTCCTTTTGCCCTTCCTTCTGCCACCACTGGGTTTGCAGACTTTGCAGAAACTCCCCTAGTTCCTTGCCACTCTTCTCACCTGTGCCTAGCACCTGTTTCCCTGCACCTTGTGCCCAAACGTCCCTCTTATACACCTCTGCGAACTCAACAACTCCCTGCTGTCTCTGGCTGTCCTCTTTCAAATGTATGGTTAACTCAGGGCCGCAACCTGACAAAATCTGTTCTTTCATAACTAGCTCTTTCAATTCAGCGAACTCCTTCTTCGTACCACTCAACTCTAACCATTTCTCAAATAGTGATCTAGACGTGCACCAAACTGAGTGTACGTCTCACCTGCTTGCAATCTAGCTGAACGAAATTTCTTTCTGAATCCTTCCTCTGTGAGGTCAAATCCCTTCATTAAAGACTCCTTCACAGCCCAAAATCGGACTGTTGTTCTGCGGGTAACGCAGTGAAAATCTGCAATGCCTTACCCGTCAGTAACGCAGACAAAATGACTGCCCACTTTTCTGGAGGCCAACCCTGATGGTTGAAAAACGTTTCGAAACGACTGATGTATGCATCAATCGATCGGTTCCTTCCGAGAATTTTGGCAACTTGGGTCGGGGGGCATAGCTACGCACAGAGTCACGGGAAACTGAACTACCATCCTCGGTGGTCTCCCTTTGTATTCTCATTTTCTCTAACTCAAATTTAAACCCTTTAATCTTTCTGTTTCCTGCGTTCTTTAGCCTTTCTGTTTCCTGCTTTTTCCCTAGCTTTAATCCTTTCTGTTTCCTGCTTCATTCTTTCTGTTTCCTGCGTCTCCCTAGCCTGATTATCATTACCCTGAATCCTTAATTTTTCTTTTTCCCGCTCTGCTTTTTCTCCCGCGACACGTCGTCTTTCCGCGCGTTCATCCCTTTCCATCTTTTGTGGTTTTCGACGAATGCTCGCAACTCTTCTCCTGAGAAAACCTAAATCACGAGCAACACTCACAAGTTGTTCAATAGGGGTGTTCTTTTCTTCCCCCCTTATATCTTTTTTTTTTTTTTTTGAACAAGATTTTATAACAACGACAGCCAAACTGGTGGTTCCCGACACGAGTGACGTGATCACAATCCTATAAATGATAATTTTAGTTTGGGGGAAACGTAGTTAGTTTTTATAAGCGCCCAGCGCCTGCCCCAACTATGAGAGCGAATTTAGGAAATCTGTGCGAAATGATTTACTCTGGGGCTGAAATGCCAAAGCCTAGTATTAACTATCTTGGAAGCAATGCCAACCTAGTATTTAACTATTTTGGGGAACATACAGTAAGACAACCCCCTTTGTCTTAGGATTAAATACTTGAATCCCCCCCAGCTTCCTCTCTGAGAAGTTGAAAATTATAATAAATGGGCCAAAATATCCTGGCAGGCTCGCCAATAAATGTCAACCTCGGTGTAATGTCGTGGAGGAAGGACTAGCGCACAGCCCAAACACACTCACAGCTTGCTTACAACCTCATTCATATATCATGCATTCGTCACATCAAACACCATAGTAAAGTCTATAACTTTACTATACATGATCATGAAAGAACATCAATGCATATAGAATCAAACAAAATAAAACATTCTCTCTTTCCTTGAACTTCACAAAATTTCATTTATCTAAAACATCATTAACTAACCGGGTATAAACAGATTTCTACTTTACCTGGCCAGGTGATCTTAACTATTCACGAATCATGTCTTTTCTTTTCTTTTTTTTTTTCTTTTCCTGTCACTTTCACAACACGACACAACTGCCGGCATGGTGTTGGTCTGATGGCGCCTGGTCAGGTGAGACTGTTGGCGTTGGTCTGTGGTTCTGCTTGGCGAAGTGACGTGCCAGGTATGAGGTCGAACCCCCGGTTAGGGTATAGAACAGTGACTATCAACATCGATCTGTTCTCCTTTCTTTCTTCCTGCATTAAGCATTGCACTCTCTCTCTCTCTCTCTCTCTTCTAGTCTGCTCTTATCAAATGGACATGGTTGCTTTTCTTTTCTTTTTTTTTTTTTTCTTTCTTTTCTTCTTCATGAATTAGCAACTATTCTCTCTTCTCCACATCTCTCCTCAGTCCTTCCTCTGCGACTATCTCATGCTAATCTCTCAACTTGGTTCTTTCTCTCCTCCTTCATCTCTCTCTCTCTTGCCCTTCTCTCCTGCAGAGCTCCATCAGAACCTCTCTCTCCCTCTTTTCTCTCTGTTCGTTCTTCCCTCGTTCTCTCCTCTCTTCATCTCTCTGCCTTTTCCCTGTGCAGAGATACACCTAAAACCTCCTCATTCTCTGTCTCTGTTCGTTCTCATCTCCCTGCCTTCCTGTAGGCGAGAGCCTACTCTCCCGAACTTCTCCCCTCTCTCTCTCTGTCTGTTCTTTTTCCCCCCCCCTTCTCCCCCCTCACACATTCCTTTATCCTCTAACCCCGTGTCCAAGGGCAGTACCATTGGTCAGTTTTTTTACCCCTGACACCCTAAGTTATCTCCTCAAAATTCCATTGGATATTCACATCACGACAGTCCGTCTACACGCCTTACTCTCTGTGGTGGTCAATTGGTCATTTAATTGATTAGCTAGATTTCACCCCACCACACCTACCTTCCCCCCCCTTCCTACTTGACTGGCCCGTGTGGCTCAAGTCGTAGACACTGGTCAGTGTAAAGTGGCTAGATGAGTTGGGTAGGGCCGCCAAGACGCGGGCTGGAAGACCACTCGAGACATTCTGCCAGACAGCTTAGTCCGTACGGCAGTGCTGTCTCCACGAGAGCTAAAAAATAGCCATTAATTGGCTGAGGCGACAGGGTGAATGATCGGTCAGCTATTAGTCCGTCTGGAAGGGTCGGACTGTCTCTGTGAAGGATGGGGAAATTAGCCTCCCCCTCTGCTCAAACTGGCTAAAATCCGAACCATGGGGCCGTCCGCCTGACGCCAGAATATTTGCGTTAGGGCTTAAGTCAACTGGGCTGGTGGCGATTGCCACAAATTTTTGGTTGAGTTAAATTTTGACCGTGACAATTTCAATTGCTTACTCAGAAGAAATATGTTCAGGGGCTTTTATTTTTTCCCACCTGTTGCTAGAGGTACGGCTGGAAGGGGGGCCCAGCTTTGCTGCACGTCTAAGGACGTCCCGAACGGGTTGCAGCGAAATTTGATACGTGACATCTGTGTGCGTTGAAAAAATAGTTTAAGCCCCAGTACTGTTCACATAGCACATTGATACGTGACATCTGTGTGCGTTGAAGATAGTTTAAGCGCAGTACTGTTGACATAGCCCATGATACGTGACATCTGTGTGCGTTTTGAAGAATAGTTTAAGGGGCAGTACTGTTGACATAGCACATTGAGGGCGTGACATTTGAGTGCGTTGAAGAATAGTTTAAGCGCAAGAAACTGTTGACATAGCCATTGATACGTGCCATCTGTGTGCGTTGAAGAATAGTTTAAGCGCAGTACTGTTGACATAGCACATTGATACGTGACATTGTGTGCTTTTGAAGAATAGTTTAAGCGCAAGTACTGTTGACATAGCACATTGTACTTTGACATCTGTGTGCGTTGAAGAATAGTTTAAGCGCAGTACTGTTGACATAGCACATTGATACGTGACATCTGTGTGCGTTGAAGAATAGTTTAAGCGCAGTACTGTTGAACATAGCACATTGATACGTGACATCTGTGTGCGTTTGAAGAATAGTTTAAGCGCAGTACTGTTGACATAGCACATTGATACGTGACTTGTGTGCATTGAAGAATAGTTTAAGCGCAGTACTGTTGCCCATGCACATTGATACGTGCATCTGTGTGCGTTGAAGAATATTTTTAAGCGCAGTACTGTTGACATGCATTTCATTGAGACAACAGGAACAGATTTTTGGGGATGATCTTGCACGAATATGTTGAGATGGTATTGCCATTGTTTAATTTTCGTTACCATTGAAACACGATGCTCATCTCCCTGGTCGATAGGAGGACCATCAGCTGAAGGTTTAGGTAAATGTCCGGTCAAAATTCAACACAACGAAAGTGTGGTCCATCGCCGGCCACTTCAACTGGACATAAGTCCAAACGCAGACATCTTGGGCCACATAGACGGGCCCCTGGTTCGGGTCCGGCCAATTAAGCTTTGTGGAGAGGCTTCAAGGAGACGGTCGATCCACCCAGACTGACTAAGCCGTTTTGACCGACGCCTCGATGTCTAGCGAGACGGTCGTAGAGCCCGGCTCAGGCTCATCTGGCCACTTTGTGGAACCAGCGTCATTGTTAAATCAGACGTCGTGGGGCCCCCCAGACTCAGCTGGCCAATTTACACTGACCAGTGTCCACGACTTAAGCCATACGGGCCCGTTAAGTAGGAAAGGGGGGGAAAGGGAGTGTGTGGTGGGGTGAAATCTAGCTAATCAATTAAATGACTGATTGACCACCACAGAGAGTAAGGTGTGTAGGCGTGAACTGTCATGGGTTTGAATAAACCAATGGAATTAGAGGGGGATAACTTCGGGTATAGGCGTAAAAATACTGACCAATGGTACTGGCCCTTGGACACGGGGTTAGGGCATAAAGGAATGCGAGAGTGAGAGAGAGAAAAGGAGGAAAACGAACAGACAGAGAGAGAGAGGGAGAAGTTCGGGGGAGTGGCTCTCGCCTACAGGAAGGCAGGGAGAAAGAAGAGAGAAGGAGGGAGGAACGAACAGAGAGAAAAGAGAGAGGGGGGTTCTAGGCTGCTTGAGAGAGAAGCAGAGAGATGAGGGGAGGAGAGAAGAGAACCAAGTTGAGAGATTAGCATGAGATAGTCTGCAGAGGAAGGACTGAGGAGAGATGTGGAGAGAGAGAAGGGGTTGCTAATTAATGAAGAAAAAAAGAAAGAAAAAAAAAAGCAACCATGTCCATTTGATAAGAGCAGACTGAAGAGAGAGAGGAGAGAGTGCAATGCGTTAATGCAGGAAGAAAGAAAGGAGAAAGATCGTGGTTGATAGTCACTGTGTCTATCTTCACTGTGGGTTCGACCTCATACTTGGCCAAGCGCCACTTTCATCGGCAGTCCAGCCTGGGCCAACGCCAGCAGTCCAGCCTGACCGGTGCTAGCAGTCCAGCCTGACCGGTGCAAGCAGACCAACACCAGTGCAATGTTTTGTCGTGTTGTGAGTGCCCGTGAGAAAAAAAAAGGAAAAGAAAAAGACAGTGATTCGTGAATAGTTAAGATCACCCGGCCAGGTTTAAAATAGAAATCTATTCATACCCGGGTTGTTAATGATGTTTTAGATAAATGATTTTGTGAAGTTCAGGAAAGAGAGAATGTTTTATTTCATTTGATTCCATATGCATTGATGTTCCGTTCTATGAACATGTGTAGTAAAGTTATAGACTTTACTAGTGGTTTGATGTGACGGATGCATGATATTGAGTGAGATTGTAAGCCAGCTGTGAGTGTGTTTGGGCTGTGCGCTAGTCCTTCCTCCATCGACATCACCGAGGTTGACAAATTATTGGCGAGCCTGCCAGGTATTCTGGCCCATTTTTTATAATTGTTCAACTTCTCAGGAGGGAGCTGGGTGGGGTTCAAGTGTTGTAATCCTAAGACAAGGGGTTGTCTTACTGTATGTTCCCAAGATAGTTAAATACTAGGCTTGGCATTGCTTCCAAGATAGTTAATACTAGGCTTGGCATTTCAGCCCCGAGTACTCATTTCGCACAGATTACCCATAATTCGCTCTCATAGTTGGGTTTAGGGGCTGGGCGTCTCATAAAATAATTACGTTGTCCCAAGCTAATATTATCATTCTAGGATTGTCTATTACGTCACTCGTGTCGGAAACCACCAGTTTGGCTGTCGTAGTAGTAAAATCTTGTTCAAAAAAAAAAAAAAAAAAAAAAAAAAAAAAAGAAGAAGTTATGATGGCGGAAGAAAAGAACACCCCTTTGAACAACTTGTGAGGTCGCTCGTGATTTAGGCTATTCGGGAGAAGAGTTGCGTGCATTTGTTTGAACCAACAAAAGATGGAAAGAGATGAACGCGCGGAAAGGCGACGTGTTGCAGTAGAAGCGCAAGAAATAGAAAAATTAAGGATTCAGGCTAATGATAATCAGGCTAGGGAGGGAACAGAAAGAATGAAGCGGAAACGGAAGTAAAGGTTCAATTAGAGCTAGGAAAGTGAGAATACAAAAGGGAGACCACCGATGATGGTAGTTCACTTTCCAGTGACTCTGTGCGCAGCTATGCCCCCCGACCCAAGTTGCCAAATTCTCGGAAGGGACCGATTCGATTGATGCATACATCAGTCGTTTCGAACGTTGCGACCGTCAGGGTTGGCCCCCAGAAGAGTGGGCAGTCATTTGTCGGGGTTACTGACGGGTAAGGCATTACAAATTTTCACTGCTTACCAGCAAAAACAACAGTCCGATTTTGGTGCTGTGAAGGAGTCTTTAATGAAGGGATTTGACCTCACAGAGGAAGGATTCAGAAAGAAATTCGTTCAGCTAGATTGCAAGCAGGGGAAACGTACACTCAGTTTGGTGCATCGTCTAGATCACTATTTTGAGAAATGGTTAGAGTTGAGTGGTTCGAAAAAGGAGTTCGCCCGAATTGAAAGAGCTAGTTAGAAGGAACAGATTTTGTCAGGTTTTCGGCCCTGAGTTAACATACATTTGAAAGAGAGACAGCCCGAGACGCAGGGGGTTGTTGAAGTTCGCAGAGGTGTATAGAGAGGCACGTTTGGGCACTAAGGTGCAGGAAACAGGTGCTAGGCACAGGTGAGAAGAGTGCAAGGAGACCAGGGAGTTTTCTGCAAAGTCTGCAAACCCGTGGTGGGGCAGAAGGAAGGGCAAAGGGACATTAGGTGTTTTATTTTCCCCAGGAAGGGACATGTGGGAGGGATTGTCGCATGAGGTTCCAGAAGCAGCAGCCTTGCAAGAGGTGGATAAGGGTCGTCAAGGGAACGACCGCAGTGGAACCAAAGGGATTCAGTCTGAAGAGGGTGGAGTGCAGCTTATGGCTAGCACTGGACAGCAGTCAGTGTCAGGGATGGAGGGCACTAGGCTGGGGTGGTTCGTTACCAGTGGAAGAAGGGTGGATTGGCCAGCAGAGGGTGAAAGTGTTACGAGACATGGTTTTTCATGCGGTGTAGTTACGGGAAAAACGTGGTCGATAAAGGGGATTTGACAGGGCAAATCCAGACCTGTACTCAACGGGTGGCACTGTGAGGGAGTTTCCAGTTGCTAAGATTAGAAATTACGTACCCCTTACTTCTCAGGCGAGTTGTCTGCGTTGGTGATAGGAGAAACCCCTTCATGATTTGATCATTGGAAAAATTCCAGGGGGAAGGGGTCCAGGGGATCCTGAGTTGTTGACTGCTACAGGCGCAGCAGTTCAAAAAACGGAGCAAGAAGGAGGAAAAGGTTGTTAAACGTTAGTTGTTCCAGGAAGGAAGTCGGGCATAGACGTGTCGCCCGATGAGTTTAGGGCTGCACAGGAACAAGACCCTTCGCTCGTGAAGCCTTGGGAGTGGCAAGAGGTGGAGAGAAAACAGGAGGTTAGAGGAGGTGAGACAGAATTTCTTGTGAAAGGCGGGCGTTGTACCCCAGTGTTCCACCAAGGGAAGACAGGTAAGGTGACCACTCAGTTTAGAGGTACCAGCAGGTTATCGTGGGCACTGTCATGTCAGTGGGTCACGAAATCGCTCATGGCGGGTCATTCGGCACCAGCCAAACAAACTGACCGAATCTTTGGGTGACTTTCATTGGCCAGGAGCAATGGCAGACATCAAGGGGTTTCTGCATGTCATGTGACGTGTGTCAAAGGTCAGCCACAAGGGGGTTTAAGAGGGAGGCACCTCTTAAACAGCCCCCTTTAATTGACACACATTCCCGGAGGGTGGCTGTTTATCTGATTGGCCCAATCGGCGCCCTGTTCCAAAAGGGGGGCACAGGTATGTGTTGACACTGGGGACTACGCGACAGATACCCAGAAGCGGTTGCCTTAAAAGGCGTAAAATACGCAACAGGTCGCTGAAGGGCTGGTAGACATCTTTTTTCGCGTGGGTGTGCCCGCACAAATTCTCAGTGACAGGGGGTCACAGTTCACCTCAGGCGTGATGAGGGAGGTCAACGGCTGCAGGGATCACACAGCTGCTCACTACCCCATACCATCCACAATGCAATGGCTTGGTGGAGAGATTCAATGGGTGTGAAGGGCATCTTAAAGAAGCTCTGTGAGGAAAGGCAGCAGATTGGGACCGCTACATTCCAGCGGCCCCTGTTTGGGCCCACAGGAAGCCCCCCAGGAAAGCACAGGCTTTTTCGCCATTTGAGCTGCTGTATGGGCGGACGGTTCGGGGACCGGTGGCATTCTCAAAGAGCTGTGGTCCGGAGAACAGGAGTCCGAAGAAGTCAAAACCACATATCAGTATGTGGAGGACTTACGCAATAGGCTCGAGGAGACATGTAAGGTCGCAAGGGAGAGTTTGCAGGAGGCTAGGGTCGTCCAGAAAGAAGCAGTAGACCAGGAAGGTGAGGAAGCAATTCCCCAAGGTGGGAGGGCCCCAAATCCCGTTACTGCTTCCACGGATCACAACAGCTGCTGATGCATGGAAGGGACCATTCACCATCATTGAAAAGGTAGATCAGGACTACCGAATCGATGTGAATGGGAAATCAAAACTTTTCCATGCAAATTACTCCGCAAATATATTCGCGTGAGAGTCAGCACATAGGCGCAGCAGCAATCATTGATGGAGGTGAGGGAGACCAGCAGAAGAAGGAGAGATTTTGTTGCCTGAGTTTCCGGGGAAGAGTCATACAGGGATGTGTCACTGTATGAAGGCTAGAACAGTAGGAGACAGGAGGAAGTTAGGGGGCTCCTAGAACAGTATAGGGCCCTCCCTGACTGATTTAAAACCCGGCAGGACAACTCTAGAGACATGTACGGTGGAGTTGACATCACAGGAACCCGTACATGTGAAAGCCTACCCGATCCCATATGCCCCCAAGCAAATGATCGAGGAGGAGGTAGAAAAGATGTTGGACCTTGGGGTGATTGAACCGTCCAAATCATCATTTTAGTGCACCCGTCGTCTTAGTAAGGAAAAAGTCAGGTGAGCATCGATTCTGTGTCGACTATAGACGTCTGAACAGTGTCACCAAGGTCGATGCAGAGGTCCTACCAAACATGGAAAACCTGTTCGCTCAGATCGCCACAAGCAAGAGCCAGTATTTCCCCCAGGATAGATCTGAGCAAGGGTTACTGGCAAAAAGCCCCGAGTGAGGACTCAAAGGAAGTCACAGCATTTTCCACTCCTATGGGGCTTATACCAGTGGCGATTTCTCCCTTTTGGGATGGTCAACGCACCTGCAGTCTTCTCTCGAATGATGAGGAAGCTATTGACGGGATTGGAAGGTGTTGTGAATTTCATGGATGACATTCTGATAGCATCCGAGACATGGGAGGGCATATGAGGGCTAGGAGCAGTTTAGAGAGGTTTGAGACCCAAACCAATCTCACAGCACAGACCAACAAAGTGCCAGGTTGGTTTTCCAAGCATGGAGTTCCTAGGTTTTGTTGTCGGAGGCGACACAAGCAGCCGGAAAGAGGAAAGGTGGAGAAGATGATGACTTCAGAGAGACCAAAGACCAAAACAGAAGTAGGAGTCTGCTAGGTTTTATTGGGTTCTATAGGGAGTTTGTCCCAAATTTTGCTGCAATCACGAGTCCTCTCAGTGATTTGGTCAAGGAAAGGGAAAACCGGCAGTGGTCGAATGGTTTAGACGCTGCAGAGCAAGCACTGCAGACGGTGCTGGAAAGACTAGGTTCCCGCCCCATCTTGAAGCTACCAGATATGTCCAAACCATTTTTGTTGCGGACAGATGCATCAGGTGGGGGATAGGTGCAGTATTGTTGCAGGAGCATGAAGAGGTCGAGTTTCCTGTGAGATATGCTAGCAGGAGTTGACAAAGTGTGAAGAAGGGTACGCAACGGTGGAGAGAGGGGTGTTTAGCTGTCGTGTGGGCCCTGCAGAAGTTCCACAAATACTTGTATGGGAAAGAGTTCGTGGAAAAAGACAGATCACCAACCACTCAAATTCCTGCAGGGGCGCAGTTGAAAAACAGCAGAGTTCTGCGTTGGGCAATGGCACTGCAGCCTACGGTACCGAGTGCAGTACATTCCCGGTCGACAGAATGTCGGAGCTGACTATTTTAAAAACCCTGTAGTCTAGCAAGCTGCAAAATCAGAGGAAGTCAGTCATATCCGGGGTGCTTTTTTGATAATATGTGTTGATTCCAGTTATGTTGATTGGATATGGGTTCATTCCCGTTGGGGTATGGTTCATATTTTTTTTGTGTGGTGAGACTTGTTCATATTTTATTTGTGAGACTTGTTCATGTGGATGTAGTTATGCTTGGAGATACCCGTCGCTTGTGTAGTAATGCATTATTTGCAATAAGTGAGGATGGAGATTCCTCAGTGAAGTGTCATGGATCGTGATCATATTATATTGTGCTTTCATAAGAATTGTGAAAAGGAGAGATGGCAAATCCCCAGGTAGGGGAATTGCATAAGTGCGCACAGAGGTCGTTATAAAATGAGTCGAAATAACGCAAGAGTGCACGTCAATGATAACTCATTGGAGTGGTATTCACTAATGGTATATTTTATAATTTATAAACCGTTGGTTTTTAAAGTATTTTCCAAACTTTGCGCGTTGTAGCTGTGTGTCAGCAAATTCGGTTGTTGTCTTTTTTGTACCGTTGTTTTGAGACAATGCGGTGCATAGGGCTTTTGCAAGGGGGAAATTGTCACGGTCAAAATTCAACACAACCAAAGTGTGGTCCGTCGCCGGCCACTTCAACTGGACATTTAAATCCAAACGCAGACATCTTGGCGCCACATAGACGGGCCCATGGGGTTGGATCCCGGGCCAATTAGCTTAGTGGAGAGGCTTCAAGGAGACGGTACGATCCACCCAGACTGACTAAGCCGTTTGACCGACGCCTCGATGTCTAGCGAGACGAGTCGTAGAAACCGGCTCCAGGTCATCTGGCCACTTTGTGGAACCAGCGTCATTGTTAATCAGACGTCGTGGCGCCCACCCAGACTCAGCTGGCCAATTTACCCCTGACCAGTGTCCACGACTTAAGCCATACGGCGCCAGTTAAGTAGGAAAAGGGGGGAAGGTAGTGTGTGGTGGGGGTGAAATCTAGCTAATCAATTTAAAGCCGATTTTACCACCACAGAGAGTAAGGTGTGTAGGCGTGACTGTCATGATTTGAATATCCAATGGAATTAGAGGGGGATACTTCGGGGTTTTCAGGCGGTAAAAATACTGACCAATGGTACTGGCCCTTGGACACCCGGGGGTTAGGGGATAAAGGAAAGCGAGAGTGAGAGAGAGAAAAGGAGGAAAACGAACAGACAGAGAGAGAGAGGGAGAAGTTCGGGGGAGTAGGCTCTCGCCTACAGGAAGGCAGGGAGATGAAGAAGAGAAGGAGGGAGAACGAACAGAAGACAGAGAGAGGGAGAGGTTCTAGGTCTGCTTGAGAGAGAAGCGAGAGATGAGGGGAGGAGAGAAGAGAACCAAGTTGAGAATTAGCATGAGATAGTCTGCAGAGGAAGGATGAGGAGAGATGGTGGAGAGAGAGAGAGTTGCTAATTAATGAAGAAGAAAAGAAAAAAAGAAAAGCAAACCCTGTCCATTTGATTAAAAGCAGACTAGAAGAGAGAGAGAGAGAGGGTGCAATGCGTTAATGCAGGAAGAAAGAAAGGAGAACAGATCGTGTTGATAGTCACTGTTCTATCTTCACTGGGGTTCGCCCCATACTTGGCCAGCGCCACTTTCATCGGCAGTCCAGCGACCAACGCCAGCAGTCCAGCCTGACCCGGGGTAGCAGTCCCGCCTGACCGGTTTCAAGCAGACCAACACCAGTGCCAACAGTTGTGTCGTGTTGTGAAAGTGACAGTGAGAAAAAAAAAGGAAAAGAAAAAGACAGTGATTCGTGAATAGTTAAGATTACCTGGCCAGGTAAAGTAGAAATCATTCATACCCGGTTAGTTAATGATGTTTTAGATAAATGATTTTGTGAAGTTCAGGAAAGAGAAAATGTTTTATTTCATTTGATTCCATATGCATTGATGTTCCGTTCTATGAACATGTGTAGTAAAGTTATAGACTTTACTAGTGGTTTGATGTGACGGATGCATGATATATGAGTGAGATTGTAAGCAAGCTGTGAGTGTGTTTGGGCTGTGCGCTAGTCCTTCCTCCATCGACATCACCCGAGGTTGACAGTAAAGATGAGTCAAGTGGGGCTTTGGCGGGCGGATATAATCATAGATTTGGTTTCAGTTGGGTGTATGACCATTGACTTTGAATGACACCAGTCAGACACATCATACAGACTTCCATGGAGAGACGTTTCTATTGTGTGCAGATCACTATCATTTGTTTAGAGTGGCGAGTCATCAGCAGATGGGTCTGCCGTGACTTTTTCATCTAATATGGATAATGGTAAATCATTGATGAAGATGCAGAATAGGAGAGGGCCTAGTACTGAGCCTTGCGGGACTCCATGTGGACAAACTCTGAAGCGGAAATTTTGCCATTAAGCAGCACATACTGATCCTATCATTTGCGTATGATTGGAATCATGAGACTGCCGAGGAATGCTTTAAATAGATAGGCAATTTCTTTAAAAGATTGGAATGATCAACAAGATTAAACGCCTTTTTGAAGTTAAAAAAAGAAAAGAAAAAGAAAAAAAAGACAGCTCCTGTCACTTGTGATTGGTTCATATTTGAAAGCCATGGGTCACACATTCGTGATAATGCTGTGTGGCAGGAGTGATTGAAAGCCATGGGTCACATATTCGTGATAATGCTGTGTGGCAGGAGTGATTGAAAGCCATTGGTCACACATTCGTGATAATGCTGTGTGGCAGAGTGATTGAAAGCCATGGTCACACATTCGTGATAATGCTGTGTGGCAGGAGTGATTGAAAGCCATTGGTCACACATTCGTGATAATGCTGTGTGGCAGGAGTGATTAGATCGGAATCCAGACTGGAATGAGTGAAAATAGTTTGTTTTTTCTCCATGAACTGAGATGCATGTGTGTGTACGTATCTTGAGAGAAAGATGATGATGATGATGATGATGAATGATATGATGTGATGATGATGATGATGATAATGATGGTGATGATGATGATGATGATGATGAAGATGGTGATAATGATGGTGATGATGATGATGATGATGATGATGATGATGATGATGATGATGATGATGATGATGACGACAGTCATTATTTCCAAGGGTAACAGATAAACAAACACATGCTTGTTTTCATCCAGCCCTTGCCCCGCTGAGGGACTAATTAAGCATAACTACGACTAAAACTACAGAACTTTTTGCAAACAGAGAGAGGAGAGAGAGAGAGAGAGAGAGAGAGAGAGAGAGAGAGAGAAGAGAGAGAGAGAGAGAGAGAGAGAGAGAGAGAGAGAGAGAGAGTCGTTTCTGTCGTGCACATTAGTGCTTTGCCTCTTTGCTATAGCGGGATTATAGCGTGGCGAGAGTTGGCTGTGTTCGATATGTCCGCGACAGCTGTGTCAAAGTGGGTGTCAATGACAGATCTGTCAATAGCCTACCCACCTCATCCCACCCATCCACCCCCTCCCGCTGTGTGATTTACCTCCCTTTCTTCGCTCCACGCCGCCCACCGCGCAGATGGAGGCCGTCGTGTCGGCCATGACACTTGGGTATTGGAGTCCTCCAGATTCCCCAACTAGTTCAAGCGACTCGATGTCTGTCCTGTCGTTGGGTGGGTATTGGAGTCCTCCAGATTCCATAACTGGCTCAAGCGACTCGATGTCTGTCCTGTTTGCCTCTTGTCGTTAAGACAGACACGGACACAGGCCTACGCGTCCATACTCACCGACACTCGTAGTACAGTTCATTACAACCATGCCAAGACTCACACAGACAGTGAGGGCAGCGTGCATAGAGCGTTTGTCAAGTGCCCCCCCCCCCCCCCCCAGCAAAGGAACTGTCCCCAACATGGGTGTGTGGTGGTGAGGGCAGCATGCACAGAGCGTTTGTCAAGCATGTAGAGAGTCTCTGCTGGTTGTTTTTGCGCCATGCGAAGTGCACACATCACATGCCTCAACGAAATGCCGAATTTCTGCTGACATCCTGGGCCAGAAGATGAGCTGCCTTGCTCTCCGTACACACGAATTGATGCCCGAGTGTCCTGCGTGAACCTTTTCCTTCATTTCTTGTCTCATAGCTTGTGGTATGATGACTCTCTCTCCCCTGAGGACAATCCCATCTTGCACGGTGAGTTCGTCTCTGTAGTCGAAGTAAGCTGTGATAGTAGGTGGGCATTCCTGTCTTGATGAAGGCCAACCTGTGAGAATCACATTTTTGAGTTGAGTCAGGGTACTGTCTTCTGCTGTTCGCCGCTTGATCTCATCAAGGCGTTGTGGCGTGAAGGGTGATAGCGTCAGCGAATTGACAGATTCCGACTCTGTATCTGCTCCTGTAGAAACTGGTGCTCGTGACAGGGCGTCTGCCACAGGTATCTGCTTGCCTGGTTGGTATTCCAATGTGAAGTCGTATGTTTGTGCCCTCATCAGCATGGACTGTAGCCGCATTGGTGCTTTTGATAATGGTTTCTTGCGGATTGCGACGAGTGGTTTGTGATCTGTAACCACTTGTACTTGTCGGCCGTAAGTGTAGTGGTGAAACTTCTGTAGTCCAAAGAGCAGAGCAAGCATTTCCTTTTCTATTTGTGCGTAGTTCCTCTCTGTGGGAGAGAGGGTTCTGCTTGCGAAAGCAATTGGTCTGTTATCTTGCATGAGTACAGAGCCGAGGCCATATTCACTTGCATCATTGGTGAGTGTGAGGTTTTCACTGGGTTTGTAGAAAGCCAGAGTGGGGCTGTTCATGATCTTGTTTTTCACTGCTTTGAAAGCGTGTTCTTGAGAAGATGTCCACATCCACTGTACGTCTTTCTTGAGTAGGTTTTGAAGAGGGTGTAAATCCTCTGGTAAGGTGTGTCAAGTACCGTGAGATGTAATTAACCATGCCCAGGAATCGTCTGAGTTCCTCCAAGTTCTTTGGCGCTGGGTAGTCTCTGATGGCTTTCACCTTTTTCAGGGTCTGTTTGTAAGCCATTCTTGGTGATTTTGTTGTCCCATGAATGGATGTTGTCAGATCGTAGGGATAATTTCTCCTTGTTGAGCTTGATCTGTTTTTCCCGACATCTCTGTAGAAAAGACTGGTAGTGTCTGTCATGTGCTTCAGTTGTTTCCCCGTGGATGATGACATCATCGCAATGCATTCAACACCTGGTAGTCCATGAAGCGCTTCAATCAGTTTTTTCTGAAATATTTCTGATGAAACTGAAGTACCAAAGGGTAGTCTTAGCCAGCGGTATCGGCCAAAACATGTCTGAAAAGTGGTCAGGAAGCTTGATTCTTCGTCAAGCTGAACGTGCCAGAATCCCGCTGATAGATCCGCCTTGGAAAACACTGTGGATTTGCTGAGATCATGAAGTATATCTTCAAGAACTGGTAGGGTGTATCGTTCTCGTCTCAAAGCTTTGTTTAGCTCCGGTGGATCAATGCAGATTCGTAGTTTCCCTTGTTTTTTCTTTGTGATAACTATTTGACTGACCCATGGTGTAGGTTCATTCACTGGTTTGATCACTCCATCTTCAACCTCTTGTCAAGTTCAGTTTTAAGCTGAGGCCTGAGAGAAATTGGTGTGCGCCTGTCAGGCATGATGACTGGTTTCGCTTGTGGGTCTATTTCAAGATGTTGTAGGCCAGGGAGTTTTCCAAGTGATCCGTTGAAAACATCTGCATACTCATCTTCTGGTGATGCAGAATGAAGCTGTGCTACACGGATGAAATTGTCCTTTTCTATGTTGATCAAACCCATATCCTGTGAGGTTTGTAGACCAAGTAGTGGAGTAAAGTTGTCTTCAAACACAATGAAATCAACTGTGTATTTTTTTTTTGTTCTTCGGTTTGGGTTATTGACTCTCTGGTTTTGCCAACAGGTTTGAGTTGAGTATGATTCCACATTTCATTATCTTCTCGGTTGGTATTATGTGACTAGCAAAGTTTGCCGGCAGCATGTTCACAGATGATCCAGTATCTATCTGAAATGTTATTTCTTGTCCTTGTACCAACATAGAACACTTCACATCTTTGTTGGACTGACCAACACTGTTGATCCAGTCCTCACTGTCTGTGTGTCTTGCTCCTAGTTCTGTTTCTTCCTGTACTTGGTTCACTACCTCGCTGTGTGTACCTCTTGTTTCCAGCAACTGTGCATTTGCGGCTGAAGTGATTTTTTCCTGAACAACGGAAGCATGTTTTTCCAAAAAGCTGGGCATTCTTCTTTACGTAGCTTATGTCGTGTGCCACAAATTTGCACTCTCTGACTTCCGAGCGTGTGTCTATCTTCATTTTGTGAACAGCTTCTGTGTTTTCTGTATAGTTCATTGCTTTGCCCTGTGCCATAGCATTTTCAGCTGCTCTGCAAATGTCTACACATTTCTCCAGATTAAGATTCCTAACTTTCAGAAGGTTCGGTTTGTGTGCTGGGTTCCCGGATTCCAAGCACAATCCTGTCTCGAATCATAGAGTCCATACAATCTGGGCAAAAATCACATGTCTTGCTGAGGCCCCTTATTGTGGAGTAAAACCTTTCAAACGATTCTCCCCTTTTTCTTGTTGCCTCTGATTGAATACGAAACGTTCATATGTAACATTGACTTGACCTACAGCAAATTCTTCAAATCTGTCCATTATCTGTTGTACTGTAGGAGTGTCACTATCAAAGTGAAAGCCGTTGTATACTCGAAGTGCTTCGTCGGAAAGGCTGGTGCAGAAACATGGCAGTTTGATAATCTTCTTTTTGTTTGTCTAGCTGTGCAAGAAGTGCGTACGTTTTGTATCTCTGCTTGAACAATTTCCAGTTTTCAGCTGGACTGGAACCCAGTACAAAAGGTTTAGGGGCTTTGATACCCCGAATTGGCGACACATGTGTCTCATCGGGCCGTATCTCCCATGATGATGATCGTTCACTGTGATCAGTATGATGAAAGTCTAAATCTGCGGCCGCTAGTTGTCAGTCCTTGTTTAAGGGACAGTTATTCAATTAATAACTAAATTGTTGCTTTTTTTTTTTGTAGAGTTTAACACGTGGATGTAAACCATCCCACCGCTGACACCATGTTGCGTGCAGCCGTCATACAGAAGTGGAGACGAGACAGAAATGGAATCGACTCACAGATATGATGGAGCCCAGACAACCGTTAACTTCCATCCCATATTTAATCACGTGACTTCCGCATACAAAGCTATCTGCCAATTTGTAGACCACGTAACAATAGGGATTTCCATTCTGTTCGTGCTGACAGGGTTTTCCATTTTGTTCATGGTTGTATTGTTTTCCATTCGGTTCATGGTCATAGGGATTTCCATTTTGTTCATGCTGACAGGGATTTCCATGCTATTCATGCTGATAGGATTTTCCATATTGTTCATGCTGATCGGAGTTTCCATTCCGTTCATGCTGATAGGGTTTTCCACTTTGTTCATGTTGAGAGGGGTTTTCATTCTATTCATGCTAATAGGGTTTTCCATTTTGTTCATGCTGACAGGGTTTTCCATTTTGCTCACGCTGATACGAGTTTCTTCTGTTCATACTGATAGGGTTTTCCATTTGTTCATGTTAACAGGGATTTCCATTCTGTTCATGCTGATAGGGATTTCTATTGTGTTCATGCTAATAGGCTTTTCCATTCTGTTCATGCTGATAGGGTTTTCCATTTTGTTCATGCTGATAGGGGTTTCCATTCGGTTCACGTTGATAGTTTTCTATTCTGTTCATGGTCATAGGATTTTTCATTCTGTTCAATGCTGTTAGGTTTCATTCGGTTCATGCTGTTAGGTTTTAATTCTGTTTACATTGATGGGGTTTTCCATTCGGTTCATGCTAAAAGGGTTTTCCATTCTATTCATGGTCAAAGGGCTTTCCATTCGGTTCATGGTCATAGAATTTTTCCATTCGGTTCAAGCTGATAGGGTTTTCCATTCGGTTCATATTGATAGGTTTTTCTATTCTATAATTCTGATGGGTTTTTCCTTTCTGTTCATGCTGATAGGTTTTCAGTTTTGTTCATGGTCATAGGGCTTTCCATTCAGTTCATGGTGATCGAGTTTTCACATTCTGGGTTTTTTTTTTTTTTTGTAAGAGGATAAGTGGAAGAAGAGGAGAGAGGAGGAATAGGAGAGGGGGAAGCCAGCGAGTGGGCACAATCACCTTCCACATCAACACCACAGCGAGTGGGCACATCACCTTCCACATCAACACCACAGCGAGTGGGCACATCACCTTCCACATCAACACCACAGCGAGTGGCACATCACCTTCCACATCAACACCAGCTCGTTGGTTTCCTCTTTTATTTCAAATCATAGTTGGACCAACGGACCAGTTTCGACCGAACCAACCTCACGGACCTATTAGGACATACACAATAACAATCATAAAACATGAGGTGTTATTAAGAATACACATACTGATAATCATTCAACACGAAGAATTGTTTCATAAAGCGCGTTCAACAGAGGTTCAAAGTAGGGAAGAAATTAAGATTAAACATCTATAAGGCACAGATCATTCATATTAAGCCAAGACAAGTATCAAACGTTCATAATGAAACTGTGAAATTATACCTCAAAACAAATAGGTCTCGGCTTATAAAAAACCATGAATATAGTCTCTCGTTTTTGAGTGAACCAGTATTTTAGGAAGAAGAAGAAGACATGATCAAAATTAAGGTGCAGGTATTTACAACAAAAATACACAAAGGCCCCCCCCCCCCCCCCCCCCTCTCCGTTGCGAACGGTAAGAGGTAAAAGCATGTCTTTGCAAACCAGCAGCACAATCATATCATAATCATGACGTCAGCAACCAGCAGCACAATTATATCATAATCATTACGTTAGGAACCAGCAGCACAATCATAATCAAATCATTACGTTAGCAACCAGCAGCACAATCATATCATAAATCATTACGTTAGCAACCAGCAGCACAATCATATCATAATCCATTACGTTAGCAACCAGCAGCACAATCATATCATAATCATTACGTTAGCAACCAGCAGCACAATCATATCATAATCATTACGTTAGCAACCAGCAGCACAATCATATCATAATCATTACGTTAGCAACCAGCAGCACAATCATATCATAATCATTACGTTAGCAACCAGCAGCACAATCATATCATAATCATTACGTTAGCAACCAGCAGCACAATCATATCATATCATGACGTCAGCAAAATGGGCCCCCGTTGCGAACGGCAGGAGTTACGAACAAAAGCATGGATAATAAAGGTATAGCGCATAACAGTGTTACCAACGAACATACATAGCCACACATAAAACATGGATTATAAAGGTATAGCGCATAACAGTGTTACCAACGAACATACATAGCCACACATAAAGCATGGATGATAACCCGCTACAAAGGTATAGCGCATAACAGTGTTATCAACGAACATACATAGCCACACATAAAGCATGGATAATAAAGGTATAGCGCATAACAGTGTTATCAACGAACATACATAGCCACACATAAAACATGGATAATAAAGGTATAGCGCATAACAGTGTATCAACGAACATACATAGCCACACATAAATCATGGATTATAAAGGTATAGCGCATAACAGTGTTATCAACGAACATACATAGCCACACATAAAACATGGATAATAAAGGTATAGCGCATAACAGTGTTATCAACGAACATACATAGCCACACTAAAACGGACTCGTGCAAACGGCAGGAGTTAGGAACAACGAATGAAATTAATGAATATCCGATTTTCCATAGCAACGTATCACTTGGGTCGTATAGCAGTTACAAAAGTAGTAAGAAAACTGTTTGGAGACCACCAATCATGTGCGTAGTGTCCACATATTTGATCAAATTAAAAAAACAAAAGGACACACATCAGCACATCGACCAGTCAACTAAATCTAATGTTCTTTTTCTGCAGGCACACCCACCTCAGGACAGTGCGCGCTACACGCTATGGACCCTCAGGACAGTGCGCGCTACACGCTACGGACCCTCAGGACAGTGCGCGCTACACGCTACGGACCCTCAGGACAGTGCGCGCTACACGCTACGGACCCTCATGACAGTGCGCGCTACACGCTACGGACCCTCAGGACAGTGCGCGCTACATGCTACGGACCCTCAGGACAGTGCGCGCTACACCGTACGGTCCCTCAGGACAGTGCGCGCGACCCTCAGGACAGTGCGCGCTACACGCTACGGACCCTCAGGACAGTGCGCGCTACACGCTACGGACCCTCAGGACAGTGCGCGCTACACCTACGGACCCTCAGGACAGTGCGCGCTACCACGCTACGGACCCTCAGGACAGTGCGCGCTACATGCTACGGACCCTCAGGACAGTGCGCGCTACACGCTACGGTCCCTCAGGACAGTGCGCGCTACACGCTACGGACCCTCACGCTTCACCAGTTACACACCGGCCCAATAAGGTGCGGCTGTTGTTTTTCGGCCCTGCAATGGACCCACGGGTGTAAATATATCGAACAAATAAACGCTCACAATCTAACCGACGCAACAAACAAATAAGGAACAGACCGACCAGCGGCTACTTGCACACAAAATAGCCACGTGAACGCACAAAGAACCAAGCCACATGAACGCACAAAGAACCGAGCCACATGAACGCACAAAGAACCGAGCCACATGAACGCACAAAGAACCGAACAGCATCCAAGTCATTATCTGCCTAATTACCCAGCCAAATGACCACTTGACCATCCAGTCACTCAATAATAAAACAATGGAACAAACATGGGAAACATTCGTTTGTAGATAGGTAGCAACCCAGACACACAGAGGAATCATCAAACTACATTCACTGACAGTATCTTCTTCATTGCACAGGCCGCCGTGCGGTTTCATCACTGTGACTTAACCCTATCCGTCTCGCCAGCCAACAAGGGCGACGTTCACAAGCCAGTTTGTCTGGTGTTCGAATGCAAGGAACCTGCAGGGTGCGCATTAAACTTTATCCACTAATCACAACAAAAGACAGCAACGTCTGTAATCTAATGTTTTCTGGCATCGATTTGTTGATTGCTAACAATACAGTCTGTGATGATACTGAATTACTGTTTTCAGTTTCATTCTTATTAAACGCCAGCCCCCATTAGTTGCAGAGTTACTGGTATAAATGACAGTGGAAATTTGTTATTTACATTTCCAGTTATAAGAAAATGGAGTTTCGAACAATGAAATGTAAGAACTAACAACTTTTAACCTCCACCTACTCGTATTGTTTCACTAAGATAGTACTCTATCTGTCCTCACTCTGGGTAAAACGCAGCCAAACCATAGGCAAAAACCATCAACATACCTTTACATTCACAAACACATGGATAAGGAAATCAGCGTCACAGCCTTCACCACACTCTGCTCAGTGAAGAAATGGTCTTAGAGCCAGGACGCTGGGAGTATATAGGCCTCCCAGCCTCTTTCAACGAGATCTTTCCAGAAACTCCCTTTGTGGCCATTGCCACGCTTTTAGTCACAATGGAACCACCAGAAGCTTAATCCAGATGAGGTCAGATCTGGCTTTGCCGGCTGCCACAATTGTCTCCAAAGCTGGAACTGACATTCCACCCCACACGGCCCGACACACACCGGGGTCGACCATCATGTAATGGCTGAACTGCAAGGGTGCAGGGGACATCAAGACCATCCTTTAGACCCCGTATCCAAGGCAAAATCCGACCAGTGTCAACGCCGTCGCTAATGACTCCCACCTGCGGAAATCTACCTCTCTAAGGGCTCAAGCCCTCAGCAAAGACAACACCAACTACGGCTTCACGGTCTCCCAGGGCTCTCTAAGGGCTCATGGCCTCAGCAAAGACAACACCAACTACGGCTTCACGGTCTCCCAGGGCTCTCTAAGGGCTCAAGCCCTCAGCAAAGACAACACCAACTACGGCTTCACGGTCTCCAGGGCTCTCTAAGGGCTCAAGCCCTCAACAAAGACAACACCAACTACGGCTTCAGGGTCTCCAGGGCTGTCTGCTTGTAAAGCACAGCGACGAGACAGAAATAAATATCTCACATCACACACAATCTTACTCCATACGCGTTCTTACCCAGGGATATAACACTTAGACTTTTGAAAAAAATACCACCCCTTCTTATTAAATATTATTAGGAAATTTCTACTCAGAATTCCGGGTGTAGAATAGAAAGAAATGGGGAAAGTTTTAAAAGGTTTTTCACTCAGCTTAACATCACTGAAAGATTCTCCAAAGTCCTTCCTCGTCGCCTCTCTCCCCTGGAGTTCACCAGGGACGACGTCAACGACCCCAACCTGGGTCTGGCTCCGCGACTGGCCAAACGTAGCCCGGGACCTTCCTTCTGTAAGTCTTCACGACCGGTGCAGCCTCAAACGCCTACGGCAGGGAGCTCCTCCAGCTTCTCACTCCCGTAGCAGGAGCATGCCACCTCTACAAACAAAGTCTGGGAACACCACCATTACTATCCCAGTTCCTAACACTTCAATAATAATTTAATCTATCAGCTTCGTCTCCACCTGAAAAACTAACCACCATTTCCTTCCGTCTCCACCTCGGCAATTTCTGAGATAAATAGAAATAAATAATATTATTTCCAATTCATTTCAACAAACAAGACAATTTTATTATATAAAACAACAGCTTGTCTCCTCACACGGCCTCGAACCATCTCGAATCTATAAAACAATGGAAAGAATAATTTTAATATTCTGTCAAACATATTCATCGTAATACTATTCATAAACCATAAACAAAACCAAGCTGTAAAGAAAATGAAATATTATAACTTAACAACACTAAGTCTTCAACTTACCCGGGCCTCTCTCTCCCAGGACTTACTAGCGTCTTACGCTCTCTCGGTCTGTCACAGCAGACAGCGCACGCTCTCTCTCTCGGTCTGTCACAGCAGACAGCTCAACATCGACCGGCCACACATACAAACTTCAAGCTCACCCGTTATAAAAACTGCACGAGATCCATGCATCTCCCCTCTAAAACCTGTGCACGGGCTACACACATGTCTGCATCAGCATATCAAACTTTATACCAGTTTGGGTGCACTTATACACTGCAATAAAATAAATGCACCTCTATCTCTATACTAAACACAATTAAATGAAAACCTATAAAAAATAATTAAAACATTTTCTTTACAGTACCCCCCCCCCCCCTTACAAAAAAGAGCGCACAAGCGATCTTTAACCATAAGGATAACCAGAGGTACACATCTCAAAATGACAATATCTCCAAGACAAAATTCTATCTTTAATTCACTACCTCGAAATTTATCATAGAAACATGATTATTCAAACATCACGTTCAAATTCTCATCCATGGATCAACATCAATACAAACAAAATAGCAGAAATTGACATTTGAGAGTATCCAAGAAACTTTGACGTGATCCGAACACGCAACAATAATCATCATGTAAAAACAGTATACTAATAGCATACAATCAGTCATATTGCAAACATGATCACAAAAAAAAACCCCAAAACATCAGCATTTCATTTTTCTCAACGGCTGAGAAAAATCTGCAAACAGATTGCAGTACCAGAGATGGGAGTAACAGTGAACCTGTACTCCTGCAATGACAGGGACCACCTCATAATCCTTGCATTTTGAAAACACAAGACTGGAGGTAAGTCAAAGGGCGATGATCTGTCTGGAGAACAAATGTCCTTCCCCAGAGATATCTACCTAGCTTCGTAATCACCCACACAATAGCCAAGCATTCTCTCTCGATAGTACTGTATCGAGTTTCTCTGGGCAGAAGTTTTCGACTCACGAAAGCGACTGGATGAAGAACATCATCATGCTCCTGAAACAAAGCACCACCGATCCCGATGGAACTGGCATCCGACCGAACCACAAATGGTTTCCCCAAATCTGGCAACAGCAAAATCGGACTTGAAGACAACCTCTTCTTCAACTTCTCCAAAGCAGACTGACAAGCAGACGACCACTCCAACTTCTTTGTAGCCTTTCCTGACAACAAATCGCTGATAGGAGCAGTAAGCGACGCAAAGTTGTGGATAAAACGTCTGTAGTATCCAACCAACCCCAGTAACGCACGCACTTGCCTCTTTGTATATGGAGGAGTAACATGAAGAATCTTCTCAACCTTTTCCTTGTCTGGCTGCAAGGAACCATGACCAACTGTATGTCCCAAGAATTTCAATTCTTGAAATCCAGCATAGAGCTTCGAAGGACGAGCTGTCAAACCTGCTTGCTTTAGCTTTTCTAGCACGTCCTCAACATCTTTCAAATGACCACACCACATCTTACTGAAGATGAGAATGTCATCGAAGAAATTCAATGCTGACTCGCCTAACTTTAAAGCACGCATAACCCTAGCAAACGTCGCTGGAGCTGTCACCAAGCCAAATGGCATTCTCACCCATTGAAACAACCTAGGGGTGTTTGAAAAGCCGTCTTATCTCTATCATCTTCCTTCACTGGAATCTGCCAGTAACCTTTCGTTAAATCAATCTTGGTGAAGTAACGAGCATGAGACAACCTTGAAAACAACTCCTCTGGATCAGGAATCGGTTTTAGCATCCGTACGAGTAACTTTGTTAAGTTCTCTGTAATCACAACAGAATCTAGTGGGAAACCCTCTGGTTTTTTAACCAACACAACAGGAGCGGAATAAGGAGACTGGGACGGTTCAATGACTCCTAAATTCAACATCTTCTGTACCTCTTCCTTAATAGTTTCCTGAGAAGAAAAAGGAAGAGGGTACTGTTTCCTGAAAACTGGTTTATCCGTCACAAGATTAATGTCGTGCGCAATATTCAGAGAACAACAACCAGGATTACTTGTCAAAATTGACTCGTACTTGCTAAATACGTCAGAAATTTCCTCTGTTCTGTCATAGACAACTTGTCAGAGTAATGAACGTCAGAGCACGTCTCACTAGTAGAAGTGTCCAAAGTAGGTATCTTCGCTAAATGTTCATCATCAGTGTCAACTGAAGGCAAAACAGCTACTAAACCTCTCACTGGAACATTCACTCTGTGACCGTCACACACATGTCTACCGTCAGTTTCAACATTCAATCTTTGAGGAACAAACGTATGAGGTAGAATGTCCTGAAATGGTTGTGTCAAACCATTCACACTCACAACAGCAGTCAAACCTTCTCGCCTGTGAAAGTGTTTCAGCATGTTTGGATGCAAAATTCTCCTTTTGCCACCCATGTCAACGACATAGTCAAAGTCAAGTACTTCTACAATCTTGTAGGGACCTTTCCATGTCATCAACAGTTTGTTCGTAGTTGTAGGAAGAAATACAAGTACTTCGTCAGACACTTGAAACGAACGAACACGAGAACGTTTGTCATGGTACTTCTTCTGTACTTTGCAGTCTTGTCAACAGAGTCATGAGCAATCTGGCACATATCAGCTATGTTGTTTCTCAAATCACACACATACTCGCACACCATTCTTACTCCATACGCGTTCTTACCCAGGGATATAACACTTAGACTTTTGAAAAAAATACCACCCCTTCTTTATTAAATTATTAGGAAATTTCTACTCAGAATTCCGGGTGTAGAATAGAAAGAAATGGGGAAAGTTTTAAAAGGTTTTTCACTCAGCTTAACATCACTGAAAGATTCTCCAAAGTCCTTCCTCGTCGCCTCTCTCCCTGGAGTTCACCAGGACGACGTCAACGACCCCAACCTGGGTCTGGCTCCGCGACTGGCCAAACGTAGCCCGGACCTTCCTTCTGTAAGTCTTCACGACCGGTGCAGCCTCAAACGCCTACGCAGGGACTCCTCCAGCTTCTCACTCCCGTAGCAGGAGCATGCCACCTCTACAAACAAAGTCTGGGAACACCACCATTACTATCCCAGTTCCTAACACTTCAATAATAATTAATCTATCAGCTTCGTCTCCACCTGAAAAACTAACCACCATTTCCTTCCGTCTCCACCTCGGCAATTTCTGAGATAAATAGAAATAAATAATATTATTTCCAATTCATTTCAACAAACAAGACAATTTTATTATATAAACAACAGCTTGTCTCCTCACACGGCCTCGAACCATCTCGAATCTATAAAACAATGGAAAGAATAATTTTAATATTCTTGTCAAACATATCCATCGTAATACTATTCATAAACCATAAACAAAACCAAGCTGTAAAGAAAATGAAATATTATAACTTAACAACACTAAGTCTTCAACTTACCCGGGCCTCTCTCTCCCAGGACTTACTAGCGTCTTACGCTCTCTCGGTCTGTCACAGCAGACAGCGCACGCTCTCTCTCTCGGTCTGTCACAGCAGACAGCTCAACATCGACCGGCCACACATACAAACTTCAAGCTCACCCGTTATAAAAACTGCACGAGATCCATGCATCTCCCCTCTAAAACCTGTGCACGGGCTACACACATGTCTGCATCAGCATATCAAACTTTTATACCAGTTTGGGTGCACTTATACACTGCAATAAAATAAATGCACCTCTATCTCTATACTAAACACAATTAAATGAAAACCTATAAAAAATATTAAAACATTTTCTTTACACTGCTCGGCCTACAATTAGTCTTCCAGACCAAGCCATCCAGCCTAGCCATGGTGCAAGAGAGGCTCAAGACCTCCTCAGCAAAGACAACACTAATTACGATAACGCCGTACTCCAATGGCTGTCTCTTCTAAACCGGTCTGCCCTAGCCAACACGTCTTCTGATGACCACAGTCTCCAGGCATCTTAACTGACCTTCCAAGCTACCAGCTAAATGACCCCTCACTGCGATCCCATCCATTAGGAGCAGCTGAGTTTGGGTCAACACCTCCGGCTGAGTGTTCCAGTATGGAAATCGACTTTCAAGTAGGTCCCATCCACGTTTGAGGGTTTGGGTCAACACCTCCGGCTGATGTTCCTGTATTGGAAATCGACTTTCAATAGGTCCCATCCACGTTTGAAGGTTTGGGTCAACACCTCCGGCTGATGTTCCTGTATTGGAAATCGACTTTCAAGTAGGTCCCATCCACGTTTAGGGTTTTGGGTCAACACCTCCGGCTGATGTTCCTGTATTGGAAATCGACTTTCAAGTAGGTCCCATCCACGTTTGAGGGATTGACACCCACCAACTCTGTGCTCTCAAAAGTTGGGCAGAATCATGCCCTCGACATTATGTTGATAGGAGTTTCCATTCTGTTAATGCTGATAGGGTTTTCCCATTTCTGTTAATGCTGATAGGGTTTTTCCCTTCTGTTTAATGCTGATAGGGTTTTCTATTCTGTTTGGTGTTGATAGGGGTTTCCATTTATGTGTTGATAGAGTTTTCCATTCTGTTTATGTTGATAGGTTTTCCATTCTGTTTATGTTGATATGATTTTCCATTCTATTTTATTTGATTGTGTTTTCCATTCTATTGATGTTGATAGAGTTTTCCATTTTGTTAATGTTGATAGGGTTTTTCATTCCATTTATATTGATAGGTTTCCATTCTTTCATGTTGATAGTTTTTTTTTTAATTCTGTTTTTGTTGATAGGGTTTTCCATTCTGTTCATGTTGACTGGTTTTTCCATTTGGTTCAGTTTGATAGAGTTTTCCATTTAGTTAATTGGATGGGGTTTCCATTCTGTTCACGTTGAAAGGGTTTTCCATTCTGCTCACGTTGATAGGTTTTCCATTCTGCTCACGTTGATAGGGTTTTCCATTCTGTTCATGTTGATAGTGTTTTTTGGTGTTTTTAGTTTAGTCATGCTGATAGGGTTTTCCATTTAATGAAAAAGGAGGGTTTCCATTCTGTTCATGGTGCCAAGTTGTTCCATGGTGCTTCTGTTGATGGGTCTTCCCATGCTGGTCACGGTGATAGGGTTTGACTATTCTGTTCAGGTTTATTGGCTTTTCAGATGCCTTGATGTCTACAGGTTTTGCAGTTCATTTTACGCTGATAGGTTTATTTACTTTCGTTTAGTCGAATTGATTAGGACTCAGTTACGATACATAAGAAATCATTACGATTTTGTTGAGAATTGACTAAGATTTTTTTTTTTATTCGGGAGTTCGTGGCCAAAATTTTGAACAGCACAAAACTTTTGCCCCGAATTCCAGAATGCTCAAGAATTGCAAGAACTGACTAAGAACAATGTGAATCAGTTTACGAACTTCAGGAACTTATTACGATTTAACTAAGAACCCCGGGGTTTATCAATTCCTGGCCATCGTAGGATTCGTAGCCTCTGTGGAATAGTGGCATTAGGCAAGCCACACGAAAACCTGTTGTCTACATGTAAACAGAAGGAAAAATGAGATGGTATGGTCGTGTATTACGATCAACAGGACTTACCAAAACCATTTTACCAGGAACAGAGGAGGCAAAGGGAGAGGAAGACAGAGAAAGAGATGGGAGGACCACATCAGTGCATGGACTGGCCTCACACTCAGCAACTGTCCTAAGAGCGTCTGAGAACCGGAGGAGTAGATGAAGGTGGTTGCGAAGTCTTCTGTGGGGCCCCAACGGTCTTCAAGACTCCAGGATTGGTGATAGGTGATAGGTGGCTGGCGATAGGTGATAGGTGATATATAATAGGTGGTAGGTGGTAGGTGATAGGTGATAGGTGGTAGGTGATGGATGATAGTGATAGGTGGTAGATGATAGGTGATAAGTAATAGGTGGTAGGTGATAGGTGATGGTTGATAGGTGGTAGATGATAGGTGGTAGGTGACAGGTGGGTGCTAGGTGCTAGGTTATAGGTGGTAGGTGATGGGTGACAGGCGGTAGGTGACAGGCGGTAGGTGATAGGTGGTAGGTGGTAGGTGGTAGGTGATAGGTGATAAGTGATAGATGATAGGTGATCGGTTATAGGTGGTAGGTGAGGGGTGATAGGTGGTAGATTACAGGTGATAGGTGAGGGATGGGTCTGGCCGAGGAGGGAGGTTAGGGTCCTGAAATTCTGGACGCCTGGCAGCCTGTACATGATCAACAATCGCCCCATCTGCACCCCCTCCTCCCCCCCCCCCCTCCCCCATCTCCTACCTCCCACTGAGGCAGGAGCTTCAGATCTTTCTCTGGACCTGCCCTCAGCCTGGGCCCTGTCGGGGAAAGATGAACAGGACTCTCTGGACCTCCACTCAGCCTGGGCCCTGTCGGGGAAAGATGAACAGGACTCTCTGGACCTGCCCTCAGCCTGGGCCCTGTCGGGGAAAGATGAACAGGACTCTCTGGACCTCCACTCAGCCTGGGCCCTGTTGGGGAAAGATGAACAGGACTCTCTGGACCTCCACTCAGCCTGGGCCCTGTTGGGGAAAGATGAACAGGACTCTCTGGACCTCCACTCAGCCTGGGCCCTGTCGAAGGACAAACAGGACGTCCCTTTGTCAGAGGCCTTCTTGGCCAGGTATGGCTCACTTCATTGCCTACAATGCTAACATGACCGCGAACCTTAGCGAGAAGGGTGGTTAAGGTTGAAGACCTAGCAATGACCTCCGCAGCCGAAAGGGAATCAGACAGAAAGTCATGTTGAGAGAGACACACCTCCTTGAGCTTCAGGACAAAAGCTGCGAGTTCAACAGAGCAGATGGAGCTTTCCGGGTGGTGGGTGGGTGGGTGGGTGGGGGTGGATGGGGAGGGGAGGAGGGGTGGATGGGGAGGGGGGTGTTTTTAACATTCTGTGACAAGGTAGTCGAGCTAGCAAAACTGTCTTCGTCTTTGGAAGTCAGTATGTATCCTTTAATCCGATGGACGTTTTGGATATATCCAGGATCGACAACTCTCAGTCTTCACCTCTTTCAAATGTCGGGACAGATACACAACACAGCCCTATTCCACCTTACACCCCTGATCATTCCCACCCCACACCCCTGATCATTCCCAGCCTACACCCTGATCATTCCCACCCTACGTCCCTGATCATTCCCACCCCACAGCCCTGATCATTCCCACCCCACACCCCTGATCATTCCCACCCCACACCCATGATCATTCCCACCCTACACCCCTGATCATTCCCACCCTACGTCCCTGATCATTCCCACCCCACACCCCTGATCATTCCCACCCCACACCCCTGATCATTCCGACCCTACACCCCTGATCATTCCCACCCCACACCCCTGATCATTCCCACCCTACACGCATGATCATTCCCACCCTACACCCCTGATCATCCCCACCCTACACCCCTGATCATTCCCACCCCACACCCCTGATCATTCCCACCCTACACCCTGATCATTCCCACCCTACGTCCCTGATCATTCCCACCCCACACCCCTGATCATTCCCACCCCACACCCCTGATCATTCCCACCCCACACCCATGATCATTCCCACCCTACACCCCTGATCATTCCCACCCTACGTCCCTGATCATTCCCACCCCACACCCCTGATCATTCCCACCCCACACCCCTGATCATTCCGACCCTACACCCCTGATCATTCCCACCCCACACCCCTGATCATTCCCACCCTACACGCATGATCATTCCCACCCTACACCCCTGATCATTCCCACCCACACCCCTGATCATTCCAACTCTACGCCCTGATCATTCCCACCCTACGTCCCTGATCATCCACTCTACGTCCCTGATCATTCCACTCTATGTCCCTGATCATTCCCACCCTACGTCCCTGATCTTTCCCACCCAACGCCCCTGATCATTCCCACCCATGCCCTTTTGATCTTTCCCCACTCTACGCCCTTGATCACCCCCCACCCATGCCCCGATCATTCCCACCCTACTCTTGATCTTTCCCACTCTACCCCCCTATCACCCCACCCTTTTCCCTGATCATTCCCCACCCACCTACGCCCCTATCATTCCCCACCTTTGTCCCTGATCATTCCACCTAAAACCCCCCTATCTTTCCCACCCACTCTTGACACCCCCACTCACGCCTTTGACATTCCCACTCTACGCCTTGATCATTCCCACCCTACGTCCTTGATGTTTCCCCCCCTAACGTCCTTGATCATTCCCACTCAACGTCCCGATCTTTTCCCACCCATGCCTTGATCATTCCCACCTAACCCCCGTTCTTCCCACCACGTCCCGACTTTCCCCACTCAACACCCCGATCATTCCCACCCTACTCCTTGATCACCCCACTCTACGCCCCTGATCTTTCCCCACCTACCCCTTGATCTTCCCACCCTACGCCCCCTGATCACCCCACTCTACACCCCTGATCATCCCACCCACGTCCTTAACATTCCCACCCTACGTCCCTGAACTTTCCCACCCTACGTCCCTGATCATTCCCCCCCAAAAGCCCCTGATCATTCCCACCTTGTCCCTGATCATTCCCACCCTACCCCCTGATCATTCCCACCCTACGTCCCTGATCATTCCCCACTACGCCCTGATCATTCCCACTCTACTCCCTGCATTTCCCCCCCCACGCCCCTTATCTTTTCCCCCCTACGTCCTTGATATTCCCACCCTTTTTCCCACATTCCCACCCTACGTCCCTGATCATTCCCACCCACGCCCTTTATCTTTCCCCCACCCCACCCCTGATCTTTCCCACCCTACGTCCCTGATCTTTCCCCACCCCACGCCCCGATCTTTTCCCCCCCCCTAGTCCCGACATTCCCACCCACTTCCCGATCACCCCACCCTACGCCCTGATCATTCCCCTCACGGCCCTGATCATTCCCCCACCCAGGGCCCTGATTATTCCACCCTATTCCCTGACATTCCCACCCTATGTCCCTGACTTTCCCACCCTATTCCCTGATCATTCCCACCCTACTCCCTTTAAATTCCCAACCCTAGCCCCCGATTATTCCCCCCCTAGTCCCGATTTTCCCCCCAACCCTATGCCCTGATCTTTCCCCCACCCTATCCCTATCACCCCACCCATGCCCCTGATCATTCCCACCCTATGCCCTGATCATTCCCACCCTATTTTCCCTGATCTTTTTCCCACCCATGTCCCTGATCACCCCACCCATGCCCCGATTTTTCCCACCCAGTCCCTATCATTCCCAACCCTACTTCCCTGATCATTCCCACCCTACTTCCCATCATTTCCCACCCCACGCCCTATTTTTTTTCCCCACCCTTTTCCCCTATCTTTCCCCACCCTATTCCCTGATCTTTTCCCACCCTATTCCCTGATCATTCCCACCCTATGCCCTGATCATTCCCCCCCCATGTCCCTGTCATTCCCACCCAATTCCCTAAAATTCCCACCCTATGCCCTGATCTTTCCCACCCTAGCCCCTGATTATTCCCCCCTATGTCCCGATCATTCCCACCCACGCCCATTATTCCCACCCTAGTCCCGATCATTCCCACCCTATGCCCCCTACTTCCCCACCCATGTCCTTGATTATTCCCACCCTAGCCCTGACTTTCCCACCCATCCCCCTGTCTTTCCCACCCATTCCCTGATCTTCCCACCCCCCCCTGAGTATTCCCCCCCTATGTCCCTGACATTCCCACCCTATGTCCTGTTTCATTCCCACCCTAGTCCCGATCTTTCCACCCTAGTCCCGATCATTCCCCCCTAGCCCTGATCTTTCCCCCCCCAAACGTCCCATCATTCCCACCCAACGCCCCCTGATCATTCCACCCTATGTCCTTGTCATTCCCACCACGCCCCGATCTTTCCCCCCCCCCAACGCCCTGATTATCCCACCCTTTTCCCCTGATCATTCCACCCTACGCCTTGATCTTCCCCCCCACCCTATTCCCTGATCATTCCCACCCAGTCCTTGATCATTCCCATCTACGCCCCGACACCCCACCCTATGTCCCTATCATTCCCCCCCTTTTCCCTCTGATCATTCCCCCCCCCATGTCCCTGATCTTTCCCCACCCAACTTTCCGATCATTCCCACCCATGCCCCTGATCTTTCCCCACTCTACCCCCTGATCGTTTCGTAAAAGACGCCCTCCACCCAACGCCCCAATTACCCATCGAAGGGGCCCCGATCTTCCGGGGAACAGCAGCTCCACCCAACGCCCGATTATTCCCCCCCCACCCCCCAATCACCCACTCCCTACACAGAGAGTTGAACATGGCGGGGGGCACCGGGTTATCCGGAAAACTGTCTGGGCCCTGTCCTCATGCAGGGGTAACCCAGGACACGCGGGGCCGACGTGTACCCCCTCACTAGGGGGGGCCGATCAGAGATTTTTAGAGCCCCGCTGCTCGTGTGCGAATCTCTTTCCTGCATCACAGGTGGGCCTTGCCCATCACGGTAAAAACCTTGCCTGCATCACGGGTAACCTTGCCTGCATCACAGGTAGGACCTTCCCATCACAGGTGGGACCTTTGCGGCAAACCCACACTTTGACGAAAGCACAGACATGGGAAAGGAGACGGGACAGGGTTTAAATTTAAAGACTGAAGACCCGGACATTAACCCAGATAACACACAGAATTCAGGTAACGTTAGTCAGGGCCCCCTCCCCTTTTCCTCTTGCCCCCCGCTCCTGCTCCTCCTCATATCCCGAGTCTTGAAGACCGTGGGCGCCCGGAAGACTTTACAACCAACTCCCCCCCCTACTTCCCTTCTCAGACCTCTGAGGCAGGCTGAGCGTGAGGGGAGCCATGCAAAATGAAGTTTCCTCCCATCTCTTTTTTCTGTCTTTCCCCCACGCCCCCGCGCGGTTCCTTGTAAAAAGGTTTGGGCAAGTCCAATTGATCTTTATACATGAAAACCCCACCATCTCCTTTTTCCCTTTTTTCACTGTGGACAAAACCCCTTTTTGTGTGGGCCAATGGCTTGCCTTATCTGGGCTGGATTCCGATTGGGAACGGGGCTTTTTATGCACACACACACACACACACACACACACACACACACACACACACCACACAACACACACACACACACCCCAAAGCACGCACCCGCACCACGCACGCACGCGCGCGCAGCCACACACACGCACACACTGCACGCTCATTCTCTTTCTCTCCCCTTTCACACACACACACACACTCACCACCACAAAACACACACACACACACAACCCACACACACAACCCACACACACGCACGCGCGCGCGCGCGCGTGCAGCCTCTTTCTTCTTTCCTCCCCTTTCAAACACACAACACACACACAACACCACACACACACACCAACACACACACACACAAACACAACCGCGCGGCGCGCGCCGCGCGCGCGTGCGAGCGCTTTTTTTCTTTCTCTCCCTAACAAAAAACACACACAAAACACACACAACACCACACACACACACACGCGCGCCCCGTGCGAGCGCTCTTTCCTTTTCTTTTCCCTTACACAACCACACAACACCCCACACACAACCCCCCACACACACACACCACACACACACACACACCAACACACCCAACCTTTTCCCTCCTCTCTCTCATCTCTCTCTCCTCCTCTCTTCTCTCTCTCTCACCGTATTAATTGTCTATGGTCCCGTTCCTGTGTAAATCCCTTCACCTTCTCGCCTTTTCCACCGCACCCATTTCCTCCCTTCACATCTACGCAGTATTGACAGCCGGGGTGGTAAAGGGGTGAGGGGGAGGGGGGGGGAGGGAGGCTAGGTGATAAACACCCCATTTTCTGTCCTACTCCAAGCCCCCCCCCCACTTACTATCCTCTCCACCCCCCCCCCCCCTCCTGCTCTGCCCCTGTCATTTGCAGGTCACGTGTGGCCCTGTCCCAGTCGCTCACACAGCTGCTCAGTGCGAAAGGAGATAGGTATCGTCCGCTAACCTGCACACATAGGTATCGTCCGCTAACCTGCACACATAGGTATCGTCCGCTAACCTGCACACATAGGTATCGTCAGCTAACCTGCACACATAGGTATCGTCAGCTAACCTGCACACATAGGTATCGTCCGCTAACCTGCACACATAGGTATCGTCCGCTAACCTGCACACATAGGTATCGTCAGCTAACCTGCACACATAGGTATCGTCCGCTAACCTGCACACATAGGTATCGTCCGCTAACCTGCACACATAGGTATCGTCAGCTAACCTGCACACCTTTCGACGCAACACGGACATCGTGAGTGTCGTCTGCAGTCCGCTGTGAGTAAAGATTCTTGTCCTCAACTGTCCTCCTGGTCCTTAGAATCATTTCTCCGGTCCATTCCAGGCCTATTATTTGTCGTTATTTTGACCGCTCTAGCCCTTAACTATCCTGTCCATCTACTGTCCTAATGATCATCCTTCAACTGTCTGCATGTCCTGTTCCACTCGATGTGATTTTTGAATTTCTGAAAGAGATTAACATTTTTCATCTAATCTAAGATTTTACAGAAGAAAGCTCTTTTTTTTTTAAAAACAGAATTTCTGGTGTGTTCCTTACAAGGTGTGTTTCAAAGGGTTGTCGTTTGTTTAAAATGACTTGTAAGTTGACTTCAACTCTTTGGCAGCCCTGATATAGCCCATTGCGCATGCGGTCGGCTGGGCTATATGCAACATAACCCATTACCTAACTGCCCTGTTGGTCCTCACTGTAAGACTTCATGTCCATGCCTGTCTGTTGACCGTCAATACCTGTCCTGTTGACCGTCAATACCTGTCCTGTTGACCGTCAATACCTGTCCTGTTGACCGTCAATACCTGTCCTATTGACCGTCAATACCTGTCCTGTTGACCGTCAATACTTGTCCTGTTGACCGTCAATACCTGTCCTGTTGACCGTCAATACCTGTCCTGTTGACCGTCAATACCTGTCCTGTTGACCGTCAATACCTGTCCTGTTGGTTCTCACTGTGACTGATCCCGTCAATAACTGTCCTATTGGTTCTCACTGTGACCCGTAAATAACTGTCCTGTTGGTTCTCACTGTCATCGTTGCTGTCCATATCTGTTCTCACTGTCATCGTTGCTGTCCATATCTGTCCTCACTGTCATCGTTGCTGTCCATAGCTGTCCTCACTGTCATCGTTGCTGTCCATAGCTGTCCTCACTGTCATCGGTGCTGTCCATATCTGTCCTCACTGTCATCGTTGCTGTCCATAGCTGTCCTCACTGTCATCGTTGCTGTCCATATCTGTCCTCACTGTCATCGTTGTTGTCCATAGCTGTCCTCACTGTCATCGTTGCTGTCCATATCTGTCCTCACTGTCATCGTTGCTGTCCATAGCTGTCCTCACTGTCATCGTTGCTGTCCATAGCTGTCCTCACTGTCATCGTTGCTGTCCATATCTGTCCTCACTGTCATCGTTGCTGTCCATAGCTGTCCTCACTGTCATCGT
>JAFLJL010001166.1:32500-35000 GCA_018398815.1 Conus ventricosus | reverse complement strand
GTTCATGGGATGTCATTATGTGTGATAAGTTCATGGGATGTCATTATGTGTGATAAGTTCATGGCACAGAAGGGATGTCATTATGTGTGATAAGTTCATGGGATGTCATTATGCGTGATAAGTTCATGCCATAGAAGGGATGTCATTATGTGTGATAAGTGCATGCTACAGAAGGGATGCCATTATGTGTGATAAGTTCATGGCACAGAAGGGATGTCATTATGTGTGATAAGTTCATGCCATAGAAGGGATGTCATTATGTGTGATAAGTTCATGGGATGTCATTATGTGTGATAAGTTCATGGGATGTCATTATGTGTGATTAGTTCATGGCATAGAAGGGATGTCATTATGTGTCATAAGTTCAGTCGTTAACTATGTTCCAGTCTGGTTTGAAGGAATCGATTTGGTCCAGTCTGAAGTATCTGACAGTGTTGTGACAGAATCAGTCATTTGGCAGACAGTCTGGTTTGAAGGAATCGATTTGGTCCAGTCTGAAGTATCTGACAGTGTAGTGACAGAATCAATCATTTGGCGGACTGACGGCTGAAAAATAATGCTAAAGTTTCTTGCTCTACTTTTTCTTCTTCTTCTCCTTCTTCTTCTCACTCTTTATCAACCACGGTTGTTTACTACTTTGACTTAGTTCTTTATCAACCACGGTTGTTTACTACTTTGACTTAGTTCTTTATCAACCACGGTTGTTTACTACTTTGACTTAGTTCTTTATCAACCACGGTTGTTTACTACTTTGACTTAGTTCTTTATCAACCACGGTTGTTTACTACTTTGACTTAGGTCTAGTCTTGAGAGTGGAAGAATCGATAAGAGTGGCCTTGAGAGGTGCTGGTGCAGGCCAAGGTCTGTTAAGAATCGATAAGAGTGACCTTGACAGGTGCTGGTGCAGGCCAAGGTCTGTTAAGAATCGATAAGAGTGACCTTGACAGGTGCTGGTGCAGGCCAAGGTCTGTTAAGAATCGATAAGAGTGACCTTGAGAGGTGCTGGTGCAGGCCAAGGTCTGTTGCAGCACTGTCCTCTTGGCAGGCCTGTCAACTCACCAATTACTGACTTAAAGTTTATATTTCAAAAAATAAATCACTTGACTAGTTGTCTTGGAAGAGTGCGACTTTATATGTCCTTAGTCTGCTGTTTGTGTGTTTGTTTTATTTCAGACCAGCTGAGATTGGCATCAAAGAAGGTACTCTGTGTCTGTCCGCCTGTCTACCTGTTTCTCTATCTGTGTTTTGTTGTTTGTTCCTGTGTGTGTGTGTGTGTGTGTGTGTGTGTGTGTGTGTGTGTTGTGTGTGTGTGTGTGTGTGTGTGTGTGTGTGTGTGTGTGTGTGTGTGTGTGGTGTGTGCGTGTGTGTGTGTGTGTGTGTGTGTGTCAGTGAGTGAGTGAGTGAGTGAGTGAGTGTGTGTGTGTGTGTGTGTGTGTGTGTGTGTGTGTGTGTGTGTGTGTGTGTGTGTGTGTGTGCGGTGTGTGTGTGTGTGTGTGTGTGTGTCAGTGAGTGAGTGAGTGAGTGAGTGAGTGTGTGTGTGTGTGTGTGTGTGTGTGTGTGTGTGTGTGTGTGTGTGTGTGTGTGTGTGTGTGGTGTCAGTGAGTGAGTGAGTGAGTGTGTGTGTGTGTGTGTGTGGTGTGGTGTGTGTGTGTGTGTGTGTGTGTGTGGTGTGTGTGTGTGTGTGTGTGTGTGTGTGTGTGTGTGTGTGTGTGTGTAAATACGAGACTGATAGACTTTTCAATGTTTCTCTTTGTGCACTTGTCTTTGTTTTGTTTTCTTTTCTTTTGTCTCATAAAGACATAACAAAATAGAATCTCTATTCAATAGTTTCAATATATGCTACTTTGTTTGTTGTTAATTGTTTTTGTTATTGTAATTTAAATTGCGTTTTTCACTTGCTTATTTCACTTATGATGTCGGCGCCAGCTTCGTGGTGGTGGCTGTGAATGTTTACTTGGTTTGTTGTTGTTTATTTGTATAATCATGCTTTGATGCATACGTTGTACCATTTAGTACGAGGTTCATAGAATAGTAAACGCAAGTATGAAAAATGGCTAACTAAGCCAATACTTTTACAGTCTTAAGATAAAGAATCATTGTTACTGTCATTGTCTATCTTTCTCTCTGTCTCTCTCCCTGTCTCTCTGTCTCTCTCCCTGTCTCTCTGTCTCTCTCCCTGTCTCTCTGTCTCTCTCTCTTTCCATACTACATCAATGCCATTTTTACAAGATTGAACAGCTCTTCTGGCTCGAAGAAATTCCTTCTCCCCTATCCACGCATTGATCAATACTAAACCAGCTTAGCTTACTTTGGACCATATGTCTGGAACTCACTTCCACCGAGTCTGCAAAAGACGAATACGTTATTTACACAAACAGTTTATGTCTCAATAATTTGATCATTCGATTAAAAATCATTAACGTCCATTCGCAAAGTGTTCTTTAAACCATACCATGAAAACACCGTCTAAACATGTAGGCTACTCCATTTAATCGCTCAT
>JAFLJL010001166.1:22500-27500 GCA_018398815.1 Conus ventricosus | reverse complement strand
TAGAGGCCAGACTCCTGACAGTGATATCGTCTGTCGGTAGAGAGCAGACTGCTAACGCTGATATTGTCTGTCAGTAGAGGCCAAACTGCTAACGCTGATATTGTCTGTTAGTAGAGGCCAGACTGCTAACGCTGATATTGTCTGTCAGTAGAGGCCAAACTGCTAACGCTGATATTGTCTGTCAGTAGAGGCCAAACTGCTAACGCTGATATCGTCTGTCAGTAGAGGCCAAACTGCTAACGCTGATATTGTCTGTCAGTAGAGGTCAAACTGCTAACGCTGATATTGTCTGTCAGTAGAGGCCAAACTGCTAACGCTGATATTGTCTGTCAGTAGAGGCCAGACTGCTAACGCTGATATCGTCTGTCAGTAGAGGCCAGACTGCTAACGCTGATATCGTCTGTCAGTAGAGGCCAGACTGCTAACGCTGATATTGTCTGTCAGTAGAGGCCAAACTGCTAACGCTGATATTGTCTGTCAGTAGAGGCCAGACTGCTAACGCTGATATCGTCTGTCAGTAGAGGCCAGACTGCTAACGCTGATATCGTCTGTCAGTAGAGGCCAGACTGCTAACGCTGATATTGTCTGTCAGGTAGGGGGGGGGGGCGGCGGGGGGGAGGGGGTGGGGGGACTTTTCCCGATGAAATCACAATGTTCAAATCCATGACCTTCCCCTTAGCTGACGGTACATGTCAGGCCTTTGCACTCACCAGTGACTCTATCTTCGCCAGCTGGAAACCCCCAAATAGTCCCATTCCTTTGATTTTAATCTGTCTGCTGGGAACCGCCTGGCTTGTCCCTTGATGGCCGTGTGAAAGAAAATGAAGAGAATCAACTTTCAGACACATTAACAATTCTCAAAACTATCTAATTGCGCCAGTTTTTAAATGCTCGACTCCTTTCGCAAGGCCTTGGCGCATGAATTGTTGGTGTGCAGCCACATTGAACGTCACTATTCCTTTCCGTGATGAAAGACTCGGCAGTCTCTTGATGAAGAGACTAACCGTCTAATTGTTCAGGGCTTCGAATGTTTCATCTTCCATGGTGGAGGATATAACTTCACCCTTCTGTGTTCGTTAAGATACAGGAAGCCGGTCGTTGTTCTATATGAAGATGTTGATCGTATCTGCTCGTCTGCTGGACAAGAAGTGCAGTCACTGAATTAATTTTGTTGCGATGTAAGTCGATATTTGTTGCAAGATTTGCATGAGGTACCGTTTAGCGCACTTGTCACACTAGCACAAATGCACGCAAGCACTCATGATAGCATTTACCTCGTGCGCACGCAATCACTCCAGACAGCCAGAAGGCGCAACTATACTTTCCTTTTCTTCTCCCCTCCTTACTGGGGAACAATGTACTGAACAATGATCAGCAACACAATCCAAAATGATGCTTGATCAATACACGCTATTTCTTTAACAGTTCCTTCATTCAGTCACACCTTCTTAGAGGAGGGATAAATATTCCACATATCATTTAGTTATAATCAATTTCTTTTCAATGATTCTCTCCTTCCCACTGGAGAGACAATTCACCAGCTTCCAAAAGCCATGAGATGGCTTCCAATTCAGAAAAATGTCCAAGACACAACCCAGGAGAACAATAAGTAATCATGATAGATCAGCACGACGTTCGTTCAACTGATGAACTTCTTCCACGACTGCCGCAGTCGCTGCCCACTTCTCGTCTAAATTCTGCAGTCACTGGAGACAGGCGGGTGCTGCCTCAGCTACCCAGGAACTCTGTCTGGTTTCCTTTACTTTGAGACATCTAGTGCTGCCACAGCACGTGGGGGGAGAGGGGGGGGGGAGGAGGAGGGGGGGGGGGGCTGGTAATTGGAGGTCACAGGCGCGTTCCCCTTCCGTTCAAAGCCACCTGTCTGGTCAACGTCTCCAGGCCATCTCTTGGCTGTACCTTATTCTTTCTTCCTTCACTCCCCCTGAGTACGTATTCAGTGATCGCTACACATTGCCAGCCCCTGGTTAACGTTTGCCCAATGGTCAATCTTCCCCCATCTCACAGAGTGATTCACCCAATGGTCAACCTTCATCCATTTCACTGAGTGATCCTCACAGCTATTAGGGACACCGTCTACACTGACCAGGCCACGTAAATTTATCTCCTTTAACCCTTTCCTTTTTCTATTACCTAGGGAAATGATTCATATCAAACAAGTCTTTATGTTATGGAACGTCACATGTGTCCATGTGAGGCTACGTCACATGACAATACCTCCTATCAGTGCATAGAACAACCATTGTGGATTACTACTCTCCAGAAGAAACGTTTCATGTGATCTATTAAAAACAGTACCCGAGACGTTTATTGCAGATTTAGACACTTCACCATCTGGTGACATTGTCATTCAAGGGATGGTTGAAAAGGATTTCTTTCAACTAATATTTGTTGTTCTGCCAGTTTGATTTGGCTACTGCGTAAATTTGTCCAGAAAATATAGACGACAGAGGTCTGCAGAAACATCACATGCATACAGACACAGACAGACAGACAAACAGATGCCCGCGCGCGCGCGCACACATGCGCGTGCACACACACACACACACACACACACACACACACACACACACACACACACACACACACACACACACACACACACACACACACACACACACACACACACACACACATACACACACACATTTGTACAGTATCTACATTTCTAGACAATGGTATTTTTATCTGTTACTTTTCACAACATTCTGATCGGGATACCACTTCTTTGAATTGCATTTGCATGCAGAAGTCTTTCAAAAATGTTAGGTATTATTGGCTTTACGTTTATAGACAAAATATTTAGCAAACAGGATAATTTGCTCAAACTCTTCGTCTGTGTCTTTTTTTTATATTTTTTAAAAAATGTGATCCTCATTACCAAACAACACACACTCTACATGAAGCTTGATTCTTAAAACAGTTTTCACATGGGATTGGAACTTTGCTTGAGGCTTTCCCTGTAAATCTGCAAATCTTCTCCTCTAAACTAAATGCACTCTTCACCCCGGAGTGTTCCCCCAGCAGGTAAAAGTCAATCCCCATACCCGGAGTGTTCCCCGACAAGGTAAAAGTCAATCCCCATACCCGGAGTGTTCCCCCCAGCAGGTAAAAGTCAATCCCCATACCTGGAGTGTTCCCCCAGCAGGTAAAAGTCAATCCCCATACCGGAGTATTCCCCCCAGCAGGTAAAAGTCAATCCCCATACCCGGAGTGTTCCCCCCAGCAGGTAAAAGTCAATCCCCATACCCGGAGTGTTCCCCCCAGCAGGTAAAAGTCAATCCCCATACCCGGAGTGTTCCCCCAGCAGGTAAAAGTCAATCCCCATACCGGAGTGTTCCCCCCAGCAGGTAAAAGTCAATTCCCATACCCGGAGTGTTCCCCCGACCAGGTAAAAGTCAATCCCCATACCCGGAGTGTTCCCCCCAGCAGGTAAAAATCAATCCCCATACCCGGAGTGTTCCCCCCCAGCAGGTAAAAGTCAATCCCCATACCCGGAGTGTTCCCCCAGCAGGTAAAAGTCAATCCCCATACCCGGAGTGTTCCCCCAGGAGGTAAAAGTCAATCCCCATTCCCGAAGTGTTCCCCCCAGCAGGTAAAAGTCAATCCCCATACCCGGAGTGTTCCCCCCAGCAGGTAAAAGTCAATCCCCATACCCGGAGTGTTCCCCCCAGCAGGTAAAAGTCAATCCTCATACTCGGAGTGTTCCCCCCAGCAGGTAAAAGTCAATCCCCATACCCGGAGTGTTCCCCCAGCAGGTAAAAGTCAATCCCCATACCCGGAGTGTTCCCCCCAGCAGGTAAAAGTCAATCCCCATACCCGGAGTGTTCCCCCCCAGCAGGTAAAAGTCAATCCCCATACCCGGAGTGTTCCCCCCAGCAGGTAAAAGTCAATCCCCATACCCGGCGTGTTCCCCCAGCAGGTAAAAGTCAATCCCCATACCCGGAGTGTTCCCCCAGCAGGTAAAAGTCAATCCCCACGAGTCACATGAAGACGAGAATGGAACCCCCGGCCTACCGATCCAGTGGATCTCAAAGGCCGTCCACAGGGAGTGAAAGAGTGACGAGGTGCACGTGCATTGTGCAGGTGGGGGTCACCTTCTGGAAGCGGGTCTTCTTCTTCCTCTTCAACAGGACGGGGGGCGGGCGGGGGCCGGGGCAGGCCAGCTCCCCCATGGACGTGGACCGCCGCTTTGTACACACCCACTCTGCAGGTCGGGACGCCAGAGTGCACGCGGGGGAACCGGAGGACAGGGCACGTCTCTCTTCTGCGCGCAGGGTCCTCTTCAGCCGGGATCCTTGGAGCCGTCTGTGGAGTGCGTGAGTACACAGAGTTAACGTCTGTGGAGTGCGTGAGTACACAGAGTTAACGTCTGTGGTGTGCGTGAGTACATAGAGTTATCGTCTGTGGAGTGCGTGAGTACAAAGAGTTATCGTCTGTAGAGTGCGTGAGTACACAGAGTTATCGTCTGTGGAGTGCGTGAGTACACAGAGTTATCGTCTGTGGAGTGCGTGAGTACACAGAGTTATCGTCTGTGGAGTACACAGAGTTATCGTCTGTGGAGTGCGTGAGTACACAGAGTTATCGTCTGTGGTGTGCGTGAGGACACAGAGTTATCGTCTGTGGTGTGCGTGAGTACACAGAGAGGTTGGCTGGTACCCTCTTGTTTTGTACTCCAGGTACGTGGACAGGTACAAAATGTTTAGGCTGGAAGGCCCAATTTGTCTAATACTGCAGGTAACGGGAGAAAAAGTACAACATATTGGGCTTGGATTCCCATCTTATTTTATACTGCAGGTACCTGGACAGGTACAACATATTGGGCATGGATCAATTTCTTGTTTTATACTTCAGGCACGTGGACAGGTACAACATATTGGGCTGGTATGTCTCTCTTGCTTTCTACGGCAGGTACGTGGACAAGTACAACATATTGGGCTGGTATGTCCCTCTTGCTTTCTACGGCAGGCACGTGGACAAGT
>JAFLJL010001166.1:0-17500 GCA_018398815.1 Conus ventricosus | reverse complement strand
AAGGGTGAGTTGTCACCCTGTTTTCTGAAGTTGAGATTGTTGTCAGTGAGGGTGAGTTGTCACCCTGTTTTCTGAAGTTTAGATTGTTGTCAGTGAGGGTGAGTTGTCACCTTGTTTTCTGAAATTTTGGATTGTTGTCAGTGAGGGTGCGTTGTCGTCCTGTTTTCTGAAGTTTGGATTGTTGTCAGTGAGGGTGAGTTGTCACCCTGTTTTCTGAAGTTTGGATTGTTGTCAGTGAGGGTGAGTTGTCACCCTGTTTTCTGAGGTTAGGATTGTTGTCAGTGAGGGTGAGTTGTCACCCTGTTTTCTGAAGTTTGGATTGTTGTCAGTGAGGGTGAGTTGTCACCCTCTTTTCTAAAGTTTGGATTGTTGTCAGTGAGGGTGAGTTGTCACCCTGTTTTCTGGGGTTAGGATTGTTGTCAGTGAGGGTGAGTTGTCACCCTGTTTTCTGAGGTTTGGATTGTTGTCAGTGAGGGTGAGTTGTCACCCTGTTTTCTGAAGTTTGGATTGTTGTCAGTGAGGGTGAGTTGTCACCCCCGTTTTCTGAAGTTTGGATTGTTGTCAGTGAGGGTGAGTTGTCACCCTGTTTTCTGAAGTTTGGATTGTTGTCAGTGAGGGTGAGTTGTCACCCTGTTTTCTGGGGGTAGAATTGTTGTCAGTGAGGGTGAGTTGTCACCCTGTTTTCTGGGGTTAGGATTGTTGTCAGTGAGGGTGAGTTGTCACCCTTGTTTCTGGGGTTAGGATTGTTGTCAGTGAGGGTGAGTTGTCACCCTGTTTTTTGAAGTTTGGAATGTTGTCAGTGAGGGTGAGTTGTCACCCTGTTTTATGGCGTTAGGATTGTTGTCAGTGAGGGTGAGTTGTCACCCTGTTTTCTGAAGTTTGGATTGTTGTCAGTGAGGGTGAGTTGTCACCCTGTTTTCTGAGGTTAGGATTGTTGTCAGTGAGGGTGAGTTGTCACCCTGTTTTCTGAAGTTTGGATTGTTGTCAGTGAGGGTGAGTTGTCACCCTCTTTTCTGAAGTTTGGATTGTTGTCAGTGAGGGTGAGTTGTCACCCTGTTTTCTGGGGTTAGGATTGTTGTCAGTGAGGGTGAGTTGTCACCCTGTTTTCTGAGGTTTGGATTGTTGTCAGTGAGGGTGAGTTGTCACCCTGTTTTCTGAGGTTTGGATTGTTGTCAGTGAGTGTGGGTTGTCACCCTGTTTTATGAAGTTTGGATTGTTGTCAGTGAGGGTGAGTTGTCACCCTGTTTTCTGGGGTTAGGATTGTTGTCAGTGAGGGTGAGTTGTCATCCTGTTTTCTGAGGTTTGGATTTTTGTCAGTGAGGGTGAGTTGTCACCCTGTTTTCTGGGGTTAGGATTGTTGTCAGTGAGGGTGAGTTGTCACCCTGTTTTCTGAAGTTAGGATTGTTGTCAGTGAGGGTGAGTTGTCACCCCGTTTTCTGAAGTTTGGATTTTTGTCAGTGAGGGTGAGTTGTCACCCCGTTTTCTGAAGTTTGGATTTTTGTCAGTGAGGGTGAGTTGTCACCCTGTTTTCTGAAGTTTGGATTGTTGTCAGTGAGGGTGAGTTGTCACCCTGTTTTCTGAGGTTTGGATTGTTGTCAGTGAGGGTGAGTTGTCACCCTGTTTTCTGAAGTTTGGATTGTTGTCAGTGAGGGTGAGTTGTCACCCTGTTTTCTGGGGTTAGGATTGTTGTCAGTGAGGGTGAGTTGTCACCCTGTTTTCTGAAGTTGAGATTGTTGTCAGTGAGGGTGAGTTGTCACCCTGTTTTCTGAAGTTTGGATTGTTGTCAGTGAGGGTGAGTTGTCGCCCTGTTTTCTGGGGTTAGGATAGTTGTTAGTAATGTTGCCATCTCTTTCATTCGTCTCTGTGTGGTCTGCCTGCCTTTGTCTGCTTTTGTCTGTCTGCCTGTTTCTCTCCAAACTACATTCACAGACAATCCGCTCTTTGTCTGCCTCTCTCTGTCTACACTACATTCACAGACAATCCGCTCTTTGTCTGCCTCTCTCTGTCTACACTACATTCACAGACAATGCACTCTTTGTCTGTCTGCCTCTCTCTGTCTACAGTACATTCACAGACAATCCGCTCTTTGTCTGCCTCTCTCTGTCTACACTACATTCACAGACAATGCACTCTTTGTCTGTCTGCCTCTCTCTGTCTACAGTACATTCACAGACAATCCGCTCTTTGTCTGCCTCTCTCTGTCTACACTACAGTCACAGACAATCCACTCTTTGTCTCTCTGCCTCTCTCTGTCTACACTACATTCACAGACAAACCGCTCTTTGTCTATCTCTCTCTGTCCACACTACATTCACAGACAATCCACTCTTTATCTGTCTGCCTCTCTCTGTCTACACTACATTCACAGACAATGCACTCTTTGTCTGTCTGCCTCTCTCTGTCTACAGTACATTCACAGACAATCCGCTCTTTGTCTGCCTCTCTCTGTCCACACTACAGTCACAGACAATCCACTCTTTGTCTGTCTGCCTCTCTCTGTCTACACTACATTCACAGACAATCCACTCTTTGTCTGTCTGCCTGTCTCTGTCCACACTACAATCACAGACAATCCACCGCGTGTCTCTCTCTGTCCACACTACAATCACAGACAATCCACCGCGTGTCTCTCTCTGTCCACACCATAGTCACAAACAATCCACTGTGTGTCGTCAGGCCTGAGCGACACCCTGAAGCTGCCCATGACCCATTCTCATCACGTTCTAGATGAGCTGGAACAGCTGACCAAATATCACTACCAGCATTTCAAAGGACTGCACAGCAAGTTCGAAAACTGCCTGGACTTCCTTGGAGTCGCTCGAAGACTGTGGAGGGCCTTCCAGCTCAACGGCTACATTCCAGCCCACGTGGAGTTCCCGGTCCATCTCATGGAGCGGGAGATTTCGCCGCTGACGGAGGAAGAGGCGGTGAGTCACGTGGTGAAGACGGTGCAGCACGCCCACCTGGCGAGACCCCTGGGAGCCGCGGAGTGGGCGAGGCTGAAGAGAGCCAACATGGTGGCCGCTTACCGGAGCGTGCCCACACAGCTGCTCCAGCAGATGCAGAACAAGTTCCAGCTGGACTTTGAGCTGTTCCAGTATGACAAGCAGCCTGCAGATATTTTTGGTGGGCAGTAGAGGGGTAGAGGGTTGAACTCCTCAACGAATGCAGCCATGTCTGTGGAGGGTGTCATGGATGGCATGTAGCAGATACACAGATACACATGTACTCTCTCTCTCTCTCTCTCTCTCTCTCTCTCTCTCTCTCTCTCTCTCTCTCTCTCTCTCTCTCTCTCTCTGTGTGTGTGTGTGTGTGTGTGTGTGTGTGTGTGTGTGTGTGTGTGTGTGTGTGTGTGTGTGTGTGTGTGTGTGTGTGTGTGTGTTCAGCAATAAATGTATGTACAGACAAGGTTTCGTGCTTGTAAAGGAGACAGAGCACTGAGGGCTGGCGGACAGCATTGAGGACCTGGCTACTCCATAGAAAGCCTTTAGGATTGTGCTGGACCCCTGTGGGATAAGATCTGCTGGTGATTGTCATTAAGGACCTAGCTGCTCCATAGAAAGCCTTTAGGATTGTGCTAAACCCCTGTGGGATGAGATTTGCTGGTGATTGTCATTGAGGACCTGGCCACTCCATAGGAAGCCTTTAGGATTGTGCTGGACGCCTGTGGGATGAGATCTGCTGGTGATTGTCATTGAGGACCTGGCCACTCCATAGGAAGCTTTTAGGATTGTGCTGGACGCCTGTGGGATGAGATCTGCTGGTGACTGTCATTGAGGACCAGGCCACTCCATAGAAAGCCTTTAGGATTGTGCTGGACCCCTGTGGGATGAGATCTGCTGGTGACTGTCATTGAGGACCTAGCTACTCCATAGAAAGCCTTTAGGATTGTGCTGGACCCCTGTGGGATGAGATCTGCTGGTGATTGTCATTGAGGACCTAGCTACTCCATAGAAAGCCTTTAGGATTGTGCTGGACCCCTGTGGGATGAGATCTGCTGGTGAATGTCATTGAGGACCTAGCTACTCCATAGAAAGCCTTTAGGATTGTGCTGGACCCCTGTGGGATGAGATCTGCTGGTGATTGTCATTGAGGACCTGGCCACTCCATAGGAAGCCTTTAGGATTGTGCTGGACCCCTTTGGGATGAGATCTGCTGGTGACTGTCATTGAGGACCTAGCTACTCCATAGAAAGCCTTTAGGATTGTGCTGGACCCCTGTGGGATGAGATCTGCTGGTGACTGTCATTGAGGACCTAGCTACTCCATAGAAAGCCTTTAGGATTGCGCTGGACCCCTGTGGGATGAGATCTACTGGTGATTGTGTTCTGGGGTTTCATTTCCAATGCCTGGTGCCTTCGGTCTGTCGTGGTAAGGTGTGGGACAGTATCTGATCATTTCATTGGTGAACTCTCTGGTGAACTCTCTGTGGTAAGGTGTGGGTCAGTATCTGATCATTTCATTGGTGAACTCTCTGGTGAACTCTCTGTGGCATGGTGTGGGACAGTATCTGATCATTGCATTGGTGAACTCTCTGTGGTAAGGTGTGGGACAGTATCTGATTATTTCATTGGTGAACTCTCTGGTGAACTCTCTGTGGCATGGTGTGGGACAGTATCTGATTATTTCATTGGTGAACTCTCTGGTGTACTCTCTGTGGCATGGTGTGGGTCAGTATCTGATCATTGCATTGGTGAACTCTCTGTCAGTCTGTGAGTCTCTGTGTGTTTATCTATCTATCTGACTGCCTGGCTATCTATCTATCTGTCTGTCTGTCTGTCTGTCTGTCTGTCTATCTATCTATTTATCTGTCTATCTGTCTATCTCTCTATCTATCTATCTGTCTGTCTATCTATCTGTCTATCTATCTGTCTATCTGTCTGTCTGTCTATCTATCTAACCTGATGAGTCCGTTCCAGCGGACGAAAGGCCTAGGAGCAGGCAATACAAATAGATCTGCCTTCGAAGGGAAGTACGATGGTTCCCTCAGGCTGCTAGTGAAGGGTTTCTCATATTTATAATATATTCCCCCCATTTTTTTTTCATCTTTAATTTTTTTTTATTTTTTAAATTCAAATCTTTGCCAAGTCATTACTATAATGACTGAAGAATTGTTAACCTGCACTTGTTTTCTCCCACTATTTAATTGTTCAGCAGTGTCTATCGATCTATCGATCTATCGATCTATCGATCGATCTATCGATCTATCTATCTATCTATCTATCTATCTATCTATCTATCTATCTATCTATCTATCTATCTATCTATCTATCTATCTATCTATCTATCCATCTATCTATCTATCTATCTATCTATCTATCTATCTATCTATCTATCTATCGATATGTTTTTCTATTGCTTTCGTTTTTCAATGGTGTGGACAATGGCTCATTTGATTTGAACTGTGCAAAATCTTGTCATTGTTTGTTCCTCTTATATGTATTGGCCTTGATTTGATAGTTCTTTGTTCCTCTTATATGTATTGGCCTTGATGTGATAGTTCTTTGTTCCTCTTATATGTATTGGCCTTGATGTGATAGTTCTTTGTTCCTCTTATATGTATTGGCCTTGATGTGATAGTTCTTTGTTCCTCTTATATGTATTGGCCTTGATGTGATAGTTCTTTGTTCCTCTTATATGTATTGGCCTTGATTTGATAGTTCTTTGTTCCTCTTATATGTATTGGCCTTGATGTGATAGTTCTTTGTTCCTCTTATATGTATTGGCCTTGATGTGATAGTTCTTTGTTCCTCTTATATGTATTGGCCTTGATTTGATAGTTCTTTGTTCCTCTTATATGTATTGGCCTTGATTTGATAGTTCTTTGTTCCTCTTATATGTATTGGCCTTGATTTGATAGTTCTTTGTTCCTCTTATATGTATTGGCCTTGATTTGATAGTTCTTTGTTTCTTTCCTTCTGTCTCAGGGCTGAGTGGATAAAACCCATTCATATTGCTTATCTCATTACCCTGGTCAAATACAATTTCATTTTGTTCCTTTCATTTCTGTCTGTCTGTCTATCTATCTAGTCACTTACCTACGTACGTACGTACGTACGTACGTACGTACGTACGTACGTACGTACCTACCTACCTACCTACCTACCTACCTACCTACCTACCTACCTACCTACCTACCTGCCTATGTACTTACCCGCCTATCTATGGTTTGGGACGGTATCTGATCATTTCATTGGTGTACTCGCTGTCTGTCTGTGTGTCTCGGTGTGTGTATATATCTGTGTGTCTGTCTGTCTGTCTGTCTGTCTATCTGTCTGTCTATAGCTCTCTCCTGCATCATTTAGTATTAGCTTCGTAGAATAGTAACGGCAAGTATGAAAAATGGCTAACCAAGCCAATACTTTTACCCGTAATAAAATTAAGAATCAGTGTCATTGTCATTGTCATTGTCTCTCTCTCTCTCTCTCTCTCTCTCTCTCTCTCTCTCTCTCTCTCTCTCTCTCTCTCTCTCTCTCTCTCTCTCTCTCTCTCTCTCTCTCTCTCTCTCTCTCTCTCACCTCCTTTGGAGAAGACAGTTACGCATGCTCTTTCCCTTCCAGTTGGCCTCCGCCTCACGGGGCACCTGTCCCCCCTTCCCTCCCTCCCCGCCCGCTGCTTCCCTCTCCCCCACCCCATTACTTTTTTCCTCCGCCTCACGGGGCACCTGTCCCCCCTTCCCTCCCTCCCCGCCCGCTGCTTCCCTCTCCCCCACCCCATTACTTTTTTCCTCCGCCTCACGGGGCACCTGTCCCCCCTTCCCTCCCTCCCCGCCCGCTGCTTCCCTCTCCCCCACCCCATTACTTTTTTCCTCCGCCTCACGGGGCACCTGTCCCCCCTTCCCTCCCTCCCCGCCCGCTGCTTCCCTCTCCCCCACCCCATTACTTTTTTCCTCCGCCTCACGGGGCACCTGTCCCCCCTTCCCTCCCTCCCCGCCCGCTGCTTCCCTCTCCCCACCCCATTACTTTTTTTTAAACGCATGATGCACATCCACACTGACACATTAATTTCCATCTATTCTCGTTCATACACCCGGTCACATCCATGTGCGATTGCATGGGCTTACCTACATTGCATGGGCTTACCTACATTGCATAGGCTTACCTACATTGCATGGGCTTACCTACATTGCATAGGCTTACCTACCATTGCATGGGCTTACCTACGATTGCATGGGCTTACCTACCATTGCATGGGCTTACCTACGATTGCATGGGCTTACCTACCATTGCATGGGCTTACCTACATTGCATGGGCTTACCTACATTGCATGGGCTTACCTACATTGCATGGGCTTACCTACATTGCATGGGCTTACCTACGCGCTTAATATGTACGCACCCATAGTCGCACACGCATCGTCATCGTCATCATGGTTTCTATAATTACATTTACAGCCTCTACGACTTCTACCACCACCACCACTACTGCTACAACTACTACTATTGCTACTACTACCTCTGCCACCACTATCATTACTTCGTCTACTACTATTGCTGCTGCTGCTGCTGCTGCTACTGCTAGGACTACTACTGCCGCTTCTACTACTGCTACAACTACTGCCACTATCACTACTATTATCACTACCACCACCACTACTATGCCACATTCCATGACGCAGAAGCAGAGACACATTCACATCCATTCATACACTTGCAACCACCTTCGTCCCCCCTCCCCACGCTCAGACAGCATCAGAATGGTGTGGATGCTCGGCAGGTCTTCTTGGTCTAGACATACAGAGAGAGAGAGAGAGAGAGACAGAGAGACAGACAGACAGAGAGACAGAGAGAGCATCACAGAAGACTTTAGTATTTTAAAGCTGAAACAGACTGTAATTTTAGTGGTAGAAACAGCTCTACACAACAAAGAATGGTAAACAATTGTACACAACAAAGAATGGTAAACATTTGTACGCAACAAAGAATGGTAAACAATTGTACGCAACAAAGAATGGTAAACAATTGTACACAACAAAGAATGGTAAACATTTGTACGCAACAAAGAATGGTAAACAATTGTACGCAACAAAGAATGGTAAACAATTGTACACAACAAAGAATGGTAAAGAATCCAGGTCAATAAAGATGGAAACAACTTAGCATTCTTAGCATTCTATAACAATTCTTCAAAGATTCCCGAGAGACCTCTCGTCTTTGTGACCTTTCGTCTTTGCGACCTTTCGTTTTTGGGACCTTTCGTCTTTGCGACCTTTCGTCTTTGCGACCTTTCGTCTTTGCGACCTCTCGTCTTTGCGACCTCTCGTCTTTGCGACCTCTCATCTTTGTGACCTAGCTCTCATCTTTGTGACCTCTCATCTTTGTGACCTCTCGTCTTTGTGACCTCTCGTCTTTGCGACCTCTCATCTTTGTGACCTCTCATCTTTGCGACCTTTCATCCTCTCATCTTTGTGACCTCTCATCTTTGTGACCTCTTGTCTTTGCGACCTCTCATCTTTGTGACCTCTCATCTTTGTGACCTCTCGTCTTTGTGACCTTTCGTCTTTGTGACCTCTCGTCTTTGCGACGTCTGGTCTTTGTGACCTCTCATCTTTGTGACCTTTCGTGTTTGTAACCTTTCGTCTTTGTGACCTCTCGTCTACGTGACCTCTCGTCTTTGTGACCTTTCGTCTTAGTGACCTCTCGTCTCCGTGACCTCTCGTCCTTGTGACCTTTCGTCTTTGTGACCTCTCGTCGACTTACATAATGAACCACAGTTGTAGAGAGGAAACCACGAGGAACGTTCTCCCAAATCAGAACAGGGCTATCGTCTTTTCTCCAGAGAGGCACAAGCACGGTGTGTGCTTTGCTGTGTAAGTCGACGAGAAGTCGCAAAGACTGGACAGCGTTGAAGAATTGTGATAGGTTTGTGAGGACCAGAAATTTTTGTTGTGGAAAGATGGCTGCCTGTGACACTACGGGTGGGAACTAAGAAAAAGATTTTTTTTTTGTTCATAGGATCTGATCTAAAGTTTCGAAAATATGCTTAACTAATCGACTGCTCTCTAACCCTTCTCCTTTTCCCCCGCCTGTATGTGGGGCCACCATTAATACCACAGATCATCATTATTAACTCCCTTTGTCCCCTTCCCCATGGCCTCGTTTCTGTTCAACGTCCATCTTGCGCCGAATATGGGAAGTCAAGTGATTGCTCGTTCTTCGTTTGTATTGTGCTGAATGTTGTTTGTATTGTTCTGAATGTTGTTTGTATTGTGCTGAATGTTGTTTGTCTTGTGCTGAATGTTGTTTGTATTGTGCTGAATGTTGTTTGTATTGTGCTGAATGTTGTTTGTTTTGTGCTGAATGTTGTTTGTATTGTGCTGAATGTGGTTTGTATTGTGCTGAATGTGGTTTGTATTGTGCTGAATGTGGTTTGTATTGTGCTGAATGTTGTTTGTCTTGTGCTGAATGTGGTTTGTATTGTGCTGAATGTTGTTTGTCTTGTGCTGAATGTTGTTTGTATTGTGCTGAATGTGGTTTGTATTGTGCTGAATGTGGTTTGTATTGTGCTGAATGTTGTTTGTCTTGTGCTGAATGTTGTTTGTATTGTGCTGAATGTGGTTTGTATTGTGCTGAATGTGGTTTGTATTGTGCTGAATATGGTTTGTCTTGTGCTGAATGTTGTTTGTCTTGTGCTGAATGTTGTTTGTATTGTGCTGAATGTTGTTTGTATTGTGCTGAATGTTGTTTGTATTGTGCTGAATGTTGTTTGTATTGTGCTGAATGTTGTTTGTATTGTGCTGAATGTTGTTTGTATTGTGCTGAATGTTGTTTGTATTGTGCTGAATGTTGTTTGTCTTGTGCTGAATGGTGTTTGTATTGTGCTGAATGTTGTTTGTATTGTGCTGAATGTTGTTTGTCTTGTGCTGAATGTTTGTTTGTCTATGTTTCTGAATGTTGTTTGTATTGTGCTGAATGTTGTTTGTCTTGTGCTGAATGTTGTTTGTCTTGTGTCTGAATGTGTTTGTATTGTGCTAAAATGATTGTAACTTGCTGAATTTTTTGACTTGTGCCGAATGTTGTAATTGCAATTATCGAACATTTGATTTTATTGTGCAGAAGAGACTTCAGAATCTGAAATTAGATTGCATGTCTGAAAGTTAGAACATGACAAACAACATTCAGAACAAGACAACATCATTCAGAACAATACAAACAACATTCAGAACAATGACAAACAACATTCAGAACAAGTACAAACAACATTCAGAACAAGACAACAACATTTGTAGATCAATACAAACAACTTGAGAACAATACAAACAACATTCAGAACAATACAAACAACATTGAAACAATACAACATCATTCAGAACAAGACAAACAACATTCAGAACAAGATCAAACAATTCAGAACAATACAAACACATTCAGAACAAGACAAACAACATTCAGAACAATACAAACAACATTCAGACAAGTACAAACACATTCAGAACAATACAAACAACATTCAGTACAATACAAACAACATTCGAACAATACAAACAACATTCAGAACAATACAAACAACATTCAGAACAATACAAACAACATTCAGAACAAGACAAACAACATTCAGAACAATACAAAACAAAATTCAGGACAAGACAAACAACATTCAGAACAATACAAACAACATTCAGACAATACAAACAACATTCAGAACATACAACAACTTCAGACAAACAAACAACATTCAGAACAATACAAACAACATTCAGAACAAACAAACAACATTCAGAACAAACAAACAACATTCAGACAATACAAACAACATTCAGCACAATACAAACAACATTCAGCACAATACAAACAACATTCAGCAACAAGACAAACAACATTCAGCACAATACAAACAACATTCAGCACAAGACAAACAACATTCAGCACAATACAAACAACATTCAGCACAATACAAACAACATTCAGCACAATACAAACAACATTCAGCACAATACAAACAACATTCAGCACAATACAAACAACATTCAGCACAAACAAACAACATTCAGAACAATACAAACAACATTCAGCACAATACAAACAACATTCAGACAATACAAACAACATTCAGCACAATACAAACAACATTCAGCACAATACAAACAACATTCAGCACAATACAAACAACATTCAGAACAATACAAACAACATTCAGAACAAGACAAACAACATTCAGAACAAGTACAAACAACATTCAGAACAATACAAACAACATTCAGAACAAACAAACAACATTCAGCACAAACAAACAATATTCAGCACAATACAAACAACATTCAGCACAATACAAACAACATTCAGAACAAGACAAACAACATTCAGCACAAGACAAACAACATTCAGCACAATACAAACAACATTCAGAACAAGACAAACAACATTCAGCAGCATGATCTAACTATATTAGACATGTACAATCAAATTTCATTGCTACATTCAAACAACATTCAGTATAGACTAAACATTCGTTTGAAATTGTTCTGAATTGCTATTAATTGTTCTGAAGATTGTATTATTCTGATGTTGTGTATTGTTCTGAATGTTGTTTATATTGTTCTGAATGTTGTTTGTCATTGTTCTGAATGTTGTTTGTATTGTTCTGAATGTTGTTTGTATTGTTCTGAATGTTGTTTGTATTGTTCTGAATGTTGTTTGTCTTGTTCTGAATGTTGATTTGTCTTGTTCTGAATGTTGTTTGTATTGTTCTGAATGTTGTTTATATTGTTCTGAATGTTGTTTGTCTTGTTCTGAATGTTGTTTGTACTTGTTCTGAATGTTGTTTGTCTTGTTCTGAATGTTGTTTGTCTTGTTCTGAATGTCGTTTGTATTGTTCTGAATGTTGTTTGTCTTGTTCTGAATGTTGTTTGTATTGTTCTGAATGTTGTTTGTTTGTTCTGAATGTTGTTTGTTTGTTCTGAATGTTGTTTGTATTGTTCTGAATGTTGTTTGTATTGTTCTGAATGTTGTTTGTCTTGTTCTGAATGTGTTTGTATTGTTCTGAATGTTGTTTGTCTTGTTCTGAATGTTGTTTGATTTGTTCTGAATGTTGTTTGTATTGTTCTGAATGTTGTTTGTATTGTTCTGAATGTTGTTTGTTTGTTCTGAATGTTGTTTGTCTTGTTCTGAATGTTGTTTGTTTGTTCTGAATGTTGTTTTATTGTTCTGAATGTTGTTTGTATTGTTCTGAATGTTGTTTGTATTGTTCTGAATGTTGTTTGTCTTGTTCTGAATGTTGTTTGTCTTGTTCTGAATGTTGTTTGTTTGTTCTGAATGTTGTTTGTATTGTTCTGAATGTTGTTTGTATTGTTCTGAATGTTGTTTGTATTGTTCTGAATGTTGTTTGTATTGTTCTGAATGTTGTTTGTCTTGTTCTGAATGTTGTTTGTCTTGTTCTGAATGTGTTTGTATTGTTCTGAATGTTGTTTGTATTGTTCTGAATGTTGTTTGTATTGTTCTGAATGTTGTTTGTATTGTTCTGAATGTTGTTTGTATTGTTCTGAATGTTGTTTGTCTTGTTCTGAATGTTCGTTTGTTTGTTCTGAATGTTGTTTGTATTGTTCTGAATGTGTTGTTGTTTAATGTTTTGTATTCTGAATGTTGTTTGTATTGTTCTGAATGTTGTTTGTCTTGTTCTGAATGTTGTTTGTCTTGTTCTGAATGTTGTTTGTATTGTTCTGAATGTTGTTTGTCTTGTTCTGAATGTTGTTTGTATTGTTCTGAATGTTGTTTGTCTTGTTCTGAATGTTTTTGTTTGAATGTGTTTGTATTGTTCTGAATGTTGTTTGTCTTGTTCTGAATGTTGTTTGTATTGTTCTGAATGTTGTTTGTCTTGTTCTGAATGTTGTTTGTTTGTTTGCAATTTGTTTGTCTGTCGAATGTTGTTTCTGTTCTGATGTTTTGTTTGTCTGAATGTTGTTTGTCTTGTTCTGAATGTTGTTTGTATTGTTCTGAATGTTGTTTGTCTTGTTCTGAATGTTGTTTGTATTGTTCTGAATGTTTGTCTTTTGAGTTTTGTATGTCTGAATGTTGTTTGTCTTGTTCTGAATGTTGTTTGTCTTGTTCTGAATGTGTTGTCTTGCCTGAAGAAGACCTAAGAGGTCAAAGCGCGTCGTGTTTTGATTGGTAATCTGTTTGTCCTTGTTTTTAGCAGACTCACTAAGAACTGCTTTGAAAAATGTATGTCAGTTTCTGCCTGCTGTCAGCTCACTTTCAGACAATTGTTGTTGTGCAAAAGAAGGAAGAATTTGGAGTGTAAATGATGTCAAAAGTTTCCTTTCTAGGTAAAAGCGGGAACTCTCTTTTGGTTTGTCTGACTCGTTGTTTTGGTGATGTGGCGTAAGCGAGAGTTTGACATACTTAATCGGATAAAATCTCTCTCTCTCTCTCTCTCTCTCTCTCTCTCTCTCTCTCCTCTCTCTCTCTCTCTCTCTCTCTCTCTCTCTCTCTCTCTCTTTCCCTCTCTCTCTCTCTATCCCTTCTTCTCTCTCTCTCTCTCTCTCTCTCTCTCTCTCTCTCTCTCTCTCTCTCTCTTCCCCCCCCCCCCCCAATCTTCTTCTTCTTCTTCTTCTTCTTCTTCTTCTTCTTCTTCTTCTTCTTCTTCTTCTCTCTCACAACCCATTGTACCCACTATGCCGTTGTGTCCTTCTGGACAACTGAGGCATCCCTCAGCTACTAGGTGCACAAGCCAGGCCCCTTCTTTCTGGCTCTCCTCACTCCATGAAGTTCTCCATACAACAGCAGCACGCATTCCATGACTTCAACCAACAGCAGCATTTCCTGCACTGTGCTAAAAGTCCTCCATGACTTCAACCAACAGCAGCATTTCCTGCACTGTGCTAAAAGTCCTCCATGACTTCAACCAACAGCAGCATAATCTGCACTGTGCTAAACGTCCTCCATGACTTCAACCAAAAGCAGCATAACCTGCACTGTGCTAAAAGTCCTCCATGACTTCAACCAACAGCAGCATAATCTGCACTGTGCTAAAAGTCCTCCATGACTCAACCAACAGCAGCATAATCTGCACTGTGCTAAAAGTCCTCCATGACTTCAACCAACAGCAGCATAATCTGCACTGTGCTAAAAGTCCTCCATGACTTCAACCAACAGCAGCATTATCTGCACTGTGCTAAAAGTCCTCCATGACTTTAACCGTCAGCAGCATAATCTGCACTGTGCTAAAAGTCCTCCATGACTTCAACCAACAGCAGCATTTCCTGCACTGTGCTAAAATTCCCCCTGCTCACAGAGGTTTTTTTTTTAAATATCGAATTTGAACCAAATCAGTTTTTTGAATATATTTTCCCCCAGCATTTATACATAAGTGCACACCCATGTACATCAACCAGCACGGATTGATATGCATAAATCCATCTATATAGCATAGATATATGTCTATATAGACAAGCAAACATACAATTCATTATATATCTATCTATCTCTCTCTATATAGTCCCTTTCACCGTACACCAATGTATACAATTCATTACTCTCTCTCTCTCTCTCTCTCTCCTCTCTCTCTCTCTCTCTCTCTCTATATATATATATATATATATATATATAGAGGGTTAAGTAAGTAAGTAATACATTGGTGTACGGTGAAAGGGACTATATATAGAGAGATAGATATATAATCAATTGTATACATTGGTGTACGGTGAAAGGGACTATATATATAAAGAGAGATAGATATATAATCAATTGTATACATTGGTGTACAGTGAAAGGGACTATATATATAAGAGAGAGCGATATATAATGAATTGTATTCATTGGTGTACGGTGAAAGGGACCTCAGCACTTGTGTCTTAGAGGATATCTTTTTATATTTTCTACTTTTCACAAAAAAATGTAGCTTGTTTTGCTCTTTATGATTTTCTTTTGCTTCTTAGATGGCACCTTTGGTTGGTTTTTGGAAAACTCAACAAACATACTACGGTATTGCACACCAACCTTTTCTGGATGCATTCTTCTAAAACTGAAAAGGCAGAGGAGTCAATTACCACTTTCCGCGGTCACTGAGGAGAAACCACCTAGTTCGAAATGGAGGAAAACCCCCAGGAAATTTTTAAAAAAAACCCCCCCCCCTTTTCCCCCAAAACCCTTGGTTTTGCCTTTAAAATTAGCCCCCCCCTTTCCCATGAAACCCCCTTTTTTTTTTTAAAAAACCAAAATTTTTTTTTTTCCCCAGAAAAAACCCCCCTTTAAAAAATTTTTTTTTTGAAAAATTTTTTTTGGGTTTTTTTTTTTTGCCTTTTAAAAAATTTTCCCCCCCCCCCCCCTTTTTTTTTTTTTTTTTTTTTAAAAAAAAAAAAAAAAAACTTTCAAAACCCCCCCCCCCCCCCCAGAGGAAATTTTTTTTTAAATTTTCTACTTTTCCAAAAAAAGGCTTTTTTCCCTTTTTTAAAAATTTTTTTCTTTTGCTTCTTAGAATTTGGCCCCTTTGGGGGGGGGTTTTTTAAAACTCAAAAAACATACTACGGAAAATTCAACCAACCCGGGGATTGCACTTCTAAAACGGGGCCCAGAGGTTTTTTTAAATTGATTTCCCTTTTTAATAACCCCCCAAGTTTTTAAAAAAACCTAAAAGCTTTTTTATTTTTTGGGGGGGGGGGGGGAATAAAATTTGTGAAATTTTTGGAAAAAATTTTTTATTTTCTTCACCCCTCAAGCCATACTGTTATTCAATCTTTTCCCTCTTTTTCTATCCCCCCCTATTTTTAATTAAAATAAGAGAAGTTTTTATAATTTTTATTTTTTTTCAGTTTTGAAAAATCTTGTAATTGGGGAACGGGGGAAACTTTTTTTGGAATTTTATTTAGTTTTTTGTATTTTTAGCCCTTGGATTCATTCCAAAAGGCCCTCAGCACTTGTTCTTAGAGGATATTTTTTTATATTTTCACTTTTCACAAAAAAATTAGCTTGTTTTGCCTTTTATGTTTTTTCTTTTGCTTCTTAGAGGGCCCCTTTTGGGTTTGGGTTTTTTGGGAAAAAACTCAAAAAACTACTGGGTATTGCACCCCAAACCCTTTTTTGGGGATTGCATTTTTCTAAAACTGAAAAGGCAGGGGAAGTCAAAACCATTTTTTCCGCGGTCACAAAGGAAACCCCCAAAGTTTCGAAATATGGGTATAGACCGGGATTTTACATGTTAGGGGTTTTCCCCTCCCTATTGGGATGTCTCCCCCTTGGAGAAAAAAAGCTTGCTGAAGGCTCATTTTGAGAAGCATTTTTTTTATTTTTCCCCATCACCCATCAACAAAATACTGTTATTAGGCAAAATCACAAACCACTGCAGATATGAATCGATCTCCCCTTTTCTTCAATCTAAGACATAAGACAAGCTTTGTTTAAAATTTTAATATTTCTTGCAGTCATTGCAACACCAAGCCTGCTCTGTAATTAAACGTGCGGTATTTTATTCTTGAATTTATTAGTTTGTTGTATTTTAGTCCCTTTGCGGATTTCATTCCAGAACTGGCCCTCAGCACTTTTGCCCTTAGAGATATCTTTTTTATTTTCTACTTTTCACAAAAAATGTAGCTTGTTTTGCTTTTTTTATGATTTTCTTTTGCTCTTAGATGGCACCTTTTGGGTTTTGGTTTTTGGAAAACTCACAACTACTACGGTATTGCACACCAACCTTTTCTGGGATTGCTTTCCCTTCTTAAAACTGAAAAGGCAGAGGGTCAAATTACCACTTTCCGGGGTCACTGAGGAAGAAACCCCAAATTTTTTCGAAATATCGGTATATGACCAGGAGTTACATGTTAGTGATTTCCCTCCCATGGAGTTTGTCTCCCCCCTTGGAGAATATAAGTTGCTGAGGCTCATTTTGAAAAAGCATTTATTTTATTTTTCCCCTTTTTCCCACCCATAAAGCCTACTGTTAGTTAGGCAGAATCATCTACCACTGAGATATGAATGCGTATCTCCCCCTATTCTTCAATCTAAGAACTAAGAGCAAGTTTGTTTATAATTTAATATTTCTTGCAGTCATTGCAACCCAAGCTGCTCTGTAAGTTGCTGGAACGGTGCGGTACTTATTCTTGGAATTTATTAGTTGTTGTATTTTGTTCCTTGCGGATTCTTCCAAGAGGCCCTAGCCTTGGTCTTAAATTCTTTTTAATTTTTTTTTTTTCCAAAAAAGATTTTTTTGCTTTTTTATGATTTTTTTTTTTTAACACCTTTTTTTTTTTGGGAAAACCCAAACCCTCTGGATTGCCCCCCCGGGGACCCAAAAAAAAAAAGGGCCCGGGGAAAAAATTTTCCCGGATGAGGAGCCCAAATTTTTTAATTGAAGGAGTTCATTTGGATTTTTCCCCCTTTGGGGAGGCCCCCTTTGGAGTTTTAAAATTTTCTCCTTTTTAAAGTTTTTTTTTTTTTTTTTTCCCACCCCCCCACCCCACTGAGTTAAAAACCCATCTCCATTTATATAAATGGGTTTTATTTTTCTCAAGCATAAACAAGCTTTTTTTATTTTAATACGCGTTTTTTTCACCCAAATTCTTTTGTTGTAAA
>JAFLJL010001164.1:0-60564 GCA_018398815.1 Conus ventricosus | reverse complement strand
TCTCGTCGGAAAAGTTGCAGAAGATGAATGTAACGGAAAGCCACACACACTTATACAAAAACGCAAACACGCTCACACACACACACACCCCACACACACACACACACACACACCCACACACACACAACGCGCACACACGCGCCACCATGCTCGCATTCACACACACACACACACCACACACACAACACACTCACACACACACACAAAACCACACACACGTACGCGCGCACGCACTCTTGCATTCACACACAAAACCAACACACACACACACACACCCCACACACACACACACACACACACACACACACCACACACACACACATACACACACACACACACACACACACACACACACACACACACACACATACTGTGGATGTCTCACACTTGAGTCTCGAGAACACACACACTGTAGGGCGGAGGCAGAATACGGGATGTTGAAAATGGGGGTCGCCGGAGGTGGAAGATAAGGTGGATGTCGGGTCGCCGGAGATGCAGGATGGGTAGCTGGACGCCGGGTTTCAAGGATGAGATAGGCAGGGTTCGTACGCCCCCTTATTTTCTTGAAAAGTGCTTGAGATTTGACTTTGACCATTTCAAGGCCTGGAAAAGTACTTAAAAATAAGCTGAAGGCCTAACCCCCCTGGAAAAGCCCCTTGAAATTTAAAAATCGGTCACAATCTGTCCTCTCAAAGCAAGGAAGTGACTGTCACTCAAGAAAATGTTTTTTATACGAAATAAATCACAATCTCTGTCACTCCATGTGGCTTCGTGATCGCCGATCCCGTAGCAACCGACAACAGCCTAGCTGAAGCAGAAGGGAAGTAACTCGTCAGTGACTAGTGTTGACTTACTACAGACGTAAGTGTAGAAGCCAACAGAGTTCTTTCCCTTTGGTTACCATCGGGGTTGTGTCGACGGTCGATGTTTTGCGCCAAATAGTGCTACTGAGCCTGCAAGATGGGGAAAGGAGACTGCGTTTTCAATGATATGTGGGCAGAAAAAGATGCTTTAAAAGGGTTGGTTAGCTCGTGGAGAAACGAACACTCAGCAAGGTGCACATTGTGCAAGAAGAGTTTTAGTATCTCGGGCATGGGCATCAGTGCTGTGAAGAGTCCTGATGGAGTGAAAACACAAACGGTTGTTGGAACATGAACATGAGAATAAGAGAAATGCCGGTGGTGCCACACAGCTGACCATGCATGGATTCACTCTTGGAAACCGAAACTCCTCACCAAGATCTGAACCCCCGGGGTGCAAGGCAGGAGACTGGCAGTCAACTGCCCTTCAACTTCAAGTTTTACTGCAGTGACAGGGGGTCTCAAGATGCACCTTCCACATCAGCAGCTGCAGGGTCTTCAAGCAGCTTTTCTAAACAGAAAACGAACGACGAATCGTGCACCAAGAAACGATGTCCTAACTGCTGAGGTGTATTGGACTTTGTTTGCCATGGAGAAGCATTACTCTTATCACAGTTTCACTGGTGTTGGGGAGATATTCAAAAAATGTTTCCATCGTGTTCTGTTGCTGACAAGTTTTGCCTGCAGTGAAACGAAGGCCAGGTATTTGAGCACATTTGGATTAGCACTGTAAACTGTAAACTGTAAAGTCACAGTGTAATTCAGAGAAAACAATGACAACTGTACCTGCCTTCTTCTTCCATCTACTGGACCTGACCAGTTGTGCTAGCATGAATACGAGGTAAGAAATGATGTTAAGTTAATGATTGATAGTAACAGGCTGCTCATAGAGTTTAATAAACACAACTTTGCAAGAAATTTTTTTAAATTTACTACCCCTTGAATGAAGCTGCTAACCCCTGGATTTCCCTTGAAAACCCCTTGAACTTTTTTTTCTGATATCTGTGGGAACCCTGGATAGGGGTAGCTGGATGTCGGGTCGCCAGCGATGGAGGATGGGAACAGACCCACCTTTGATCCAGGCATTGTAGGTGGCTGCAGAACCGGGGGGCAGGATGGCGGTCTGAGGCTAGCTGTGGTAATGAACACCAAGTGAGACCAGCGTCTCTTTGGTGTTCATATCGTAGCTGGGAGGCCGGGGGTGCGAGGACTGCATCCAGCTCTCGCCACATGGTCTTCTAATGGCGTCCTTAGCAGAGGTTGTCTGCAGTACTTTGGGTCGGCGTATTTCAGGCTGTACGCCAACCTGTCTGTGCCTTTGGGGCTGGGGTGGGGGGATCAGTGTACCTGTCCTTGCGTGGAGCTCCGCTTTTTGGTGATGAAAATGGGGGTGTGGTCGGCATGTACAATGTTTTCTCTGCACACACTGTAGTGAGGGTCAAGTTGGAGAGGTGGACGGTCTTTTTGAGAGGGTGCTGTCCCATTGGGGGGATGATGGAGGAAGCCAATAGTCTAGCCTGAGGGAAACATGTTTGATGTTTTTGATCAGCTGTGCCCATGTTTTTTTCCGTGATTGATGTATGTTTGCATGTGTTGAGTCCAATGTGTACTATGATTTGCTGTGTGTTGTTGTTGCGTGGAATGTTTAAGCCAATGAATAAGATCATCGACAGTGAGACCTGGAACACTGATAATTTGGCTCTTACCTTTGTAAAATAGGAGGCTTGGGTAATGTTACGTATGGCTGAGTCTCCTATAATGACATTTGAGATATCGGTGTCAACCCGTAGTTGTGCAAGAAGCTGACGAGGTGATAATGTGCTGTTGCTGCTAGTCTGACCCTGACTGTTATTGAGTTGCATCATTAACCACTGTCTTTGACTGGGTGTTTTTGTTGTTCCTGTGGAGGTGGTTTCTTTTTGTGACTGTTTTCCAGCCCATTGTGTCCGTGCCCTGAGTAGTAGTGTCTTTATCTGAGATGATATTGCTGGGTTTGTTTTGAGTGAGGGGGACATTTGTAGTGGTAGACTGTGTCTGCACTGTGGCTTGATCAGAGTGTGTGTCTGTTTCTGAGTCGTTCTGAACCTCATGCTCCCCATTTTCATTAACGTGGAGCAGCATGGAGAACTTGTTGGAGGTGGGGAAGGCGGACAGAGCAGAATCAGTATGGCTGCCAGATGGTGTGGCTTGGTTTTGGGTTGGGTGAGGTATAAACTGAGTTTGTTTGAGGTGTTTGAGTTCAGATTTCAGGTGGTTGTTTTCTGCTTCTAATCGGCGAATACTTGTGGTGTGAGAGTGCAAGAGTTTTGAACCTTTGACAATAGTTTTGACCAGAGTGTTGACCTTTTTGTTTGAGGTTGTGTACTGCTGGGTTACATTTGTAGGCGTAGGAATGGCGTGGTGGTTTGCTTGATTTTTGAGGACGCAAGCTGCGTGCCGCTTTTGTGTTGCTTGTATGAGAGGGTGGGCGTGTGTTTTCACATCGGAGTGGGCAGGTGGTGGTTTTGTTTCGTTTGGGGTGTTTGCATGTTTCATGTTTGACTGAGAAGAGCTTCGTTTCTGCTTTGTTGGAATATGTGGAGTATTTGTGGTGAGTGCTGGGGTGAACTGTGTGTGCATGTTTCCCTCGGGCGACTTTGGCGGGAACCGTAGGGGCAGGCTTTGGCGAGGATGTGGATTGGGACGGAGTGGTATCAGAGCTGGCGGGGGGATGGGGGTTGGGCTGGTCAGAAAAATGCAATCTGGGGAGATGAGGAGGTCCATGGGGAGGCGGGATGTCCTGTGCAGAGAGGGCACCAGAAGGGAGCGTCTTCGGGGAGGGAGGGGAAGGTCAGACAGGTTGTCGCATACAGCCTTGTTGAGGTTGGGATGGAATCTTGGCGGGTCAATGAAAGATTGTTCGAATCACCTGGATTAGTGATTCGAACTCATACCGCAGCCATTTCTTGCACAGGTTTCTCTGTACAAGAACAGTACCTGTCGTGTAAAAGACAGTGATGGTGATGAGTTTTACGGTGGTACAGTTTGACTTGCACCTTGGTCCGATACAAGTCATCACTGGGGAGGCTGGTGGGGATAGAGGAAAAATCGGCATTGTCGCTGAGGACAAGAGGCCGATTAGGTTTGGCGTAGTCGGCCCATTGTACGCTGAACTCTGGTCTGTTGTTAATGTCACCGACATAACGTTTGAAAAAATATCTGTCTTGCGATTGGGAAGAGGTGTATTGGAATTTTAAATGTGAGTTGCTTGGGGTCTATTTTAATGTTCAATCTGGGAACCCAGTCACAAAGCGCATCACTGTTATTCGTGACCACAGACATGGCTGTGGAAGCATGGTAGGGTGAAGAGAAGGAGTGATGTGGGAGGGGGGAGGGGATGTGGGAGAGTGAGGGTGGGGAGGGGGATGTGGGGAGTGAGGGAGGGATGGGGAAGATATCACGGTCAACTCAGGGTCATAGATGGTTCAAACTACATGGTGCCGATAAACAGCCATGCCCGTCGCTGAACCAGTGACACTTGGAGCTAAGAGGATAAGGATAGGGGTTAGGTAATGGAGCAGGAAGAAAACGGGAGGGGGGGATTGGGGAGGAGTAAGGGGTATGGGATAGAAGGCGGCGCTGCCAAGTAAACTGCCAACAAATCAAAGTCTAAGCTCCACACATCCTGGTCCCCTTTAAAGAGGATAAACAAAGTACGTACTTGTTTGGTGAGGTCCTGGGAGACGAACACCGTGAGAGAAAAAAGGTGGGCAGAAGAGCACAACAGATGGCTGAGGGCTCACACACTGGCACAGGACACACGCACTAGTTACAGGCACGTAAACCCTTCCATTGTCCATCGGCGAGGAAGGTACCGATGGGAAGAGGAAGGAACGACGTCTGTAGGAGTGGAAAGTGGCCAGATGATGTCACAAGGCACCAGGAACACCACAGCCCTCTTCGGCATCGGGTCCAAATTACGGGCTGAGACAACGGACTGGAGCTGAGCTAAGTGGCCAGCTGAAGATCACAAACACTGGGCGCTTGTTCAGGGCCTAGCAAGGAAGGATCAAGACAGCACGTCGCACGGAGGCTGTGCCGAGACTCCACGAGAATCCGTGATGGTTTGTATAAAGAGAAAACGAATAATCATCAATAACTTCCTTTTCCGTTGAGAAATCAACAAATATATAATGAATCCAGGTGCAAGACGTAATCCACACACTGTCATTAAAAACTCAGCGCTCGGTCACAGCAGGTTAAACTTGAAAAAGCAACATAATTGCGGAGCTGTTCACTTGCGTCCGCACACTGCGATGTCCTACAGAGAGAGAGGCAGAGAGAGAGACAGAGAGAGAGACAGAGAAGAGACAGAGAGAGATTCGGTGATGAAACACGTGTGTGGGCACTGTCATTATCAACATAAACATCACTGGCCATGTGAGGGCACGGTATGCGTGGTCTGGTTTTCCCCGCCGCCTTGTTGTTTAGCTAACGGGACTGTAAATAAGCCAGTAGGCTTAATGATTTCTAGAAGAAACAAGGTATGCGCATTGCTCTCCCTTACATATATATATAAAAACTTTTAAAAATCTGCCCATGTGACTTCATAGTCATACTATAAACTTGATCTAGACTAGACTCAAGCTGCACCAATGCATAGTCCCACACCGTATTGCTTACGTGGTTACTCTGCCAATAATTAATAAAATGCAATAAAGTTTGTACATACCTTTCTTCATCCTTTGGAAAACGAAAAAATGCCAGCCCTTCACAATCGATTTTTGTTGTGAGCGTTTGAACAACCGATTGCGCTGCAGGCTTCGCCTCCTTGCTTCTTGCGCGTCGCTATGTTGGAGCTGAGTTTACACGTGCTGACTAAGGGCCGTAACCTAGTCCGCGGTCTTACGGAAAACCCCCAAGTGTCGTATCTGGGTAATGTAGTATGCTCTGGTAAGACACTGCAAGGCACCTCTGCCGCTGAAAGGATTTCTGTCCTGAAGGTACTGCAGTATCGTTGTCGTGTCTTTGTGATCTCGGTCCTGTCTGGCCTTGCTCACATCTTGTGCTGTGTGGGGCTGTTCGATGTCAGTCGAAAAGGAAACGGCTGTTAGAGACTGCATAGCTGAACTGATCTCGGCACACGCAGGCATTCCAAGGAGCCAAACAAGATGTTCCAGTTCTCCCATGCCAGACCCACGGGTCAGACCTCCAACACTCTTTAGGTTCTCATCAGAACTTGTTCTATCACAAGGTCAGTCGAAAAATCCGGCCCAAAACCGATTGCTTCTTCGGCAGACAAAGGTGACCTTTGCGGAAGTGCTCATACACATCAGGGTGGGCATCTTTGAGCTTTAACATTTCCTGCAGGTAAAGTCTAGCCGACTTTGTGTAATTGTTGTGGCCTGCCGCGGCTAGGTATGGAAGTAAGTCTCTGACAGATTCCAAGTGAAGCTCAAACATGCCCATCCTTTCGGCTTTGATGGATTTTCTCAGAATGTCGATCAAATCCATGTACTGCAGGCAAATTCGTGCAGTTCTACAATTCAACAGGGGTTCTCGGTGCTGCTGAAGTTTGTGTGAAATCCTGTGCAGTGTTTCACTTCCTGCAGCTTCTTCAACTGAGATGTTGCATGTTGTAACATCTTCCAGGAGTTTCTGGCAACATTCAGGCTTTCATCACCAATGTCTTCCTCAAGAAGGTCTGACAGCTCACCAGGCTCACAAGGTGACAGATGCAAAGCCTCTGCAAGTATGTGTGTGGCCACCTTGCTCTTGCCCACCTGGAGCTGTATGTCCTTCATCTTGATGACATGGAACAAGGATCTGGGGGACTTGAAAAGCATCTGCAATGACTAGAGCATTCAGAGCTGCATCAACAAGGAGAAAGTCCGCGAACTGCTCTTGCATATGCCTTGCCAGTCAGAATGTGTGGAACGCATTTGGAGCAAAGACGAGCTCCAGAATTTCCTGAAGACCAATCCTGACATGAGGAGCCAACAGCTCCCAGGAAACTCAACTGGAGGTGAAATTGCCCAGCCGTAGCACCACACTCTTAATGTCACTGTCTTCAGCACTAATTATTGAAAGTGCTTTGAGATACAGGGCTGATCAAATGTTACAACAGGAGTGACGTTTGCTTTCGTGCTTGAAACAAATGAACTTCAGGGTGGAATATATGCATGACATGTCGCTGGCACTCATGTCAATCATTGGAAGGAAGAAAACAGCTGACTGGCCTGGATGTCATGTGTATGAAGAACAGACTGCATCATCCCGTTCCAGGCAGCGAGGGACTTGAATGCCAGAGATCTTCCAAAGCAGGTCCAGATTGTGTGTGGGGTCTTCAGTACTTGTCTCAGGCATTGGAAGGAAGATATGCGCTGCCAAACCTTTCCAGTCCGACCTGCAAACAGTTGATAGTGTGGTGTTTATAGATCTGTTTGTCACACACACACACACACACACACACACAGACACACGCCACACACACATACACACACACATACATTACAGTACATTGCATAAGTTTATGAGAGAGAGAGAGAGAGAGAGAGAGAGAGAGAGAGAGAGAGAGAGAGAGAGCGAGCGCACTGGATTAAAATGAATGAATCCCTACACCATCCCATCCCCCTAAAAAAAATCTATATCTTACCAATGAAAATAGAGAGAGCACTGGATTAAAATGAATGATGTCTACACCATCCCATCCCTCTAAAGAAAAGAAAATATCTTAATCTTACCGATGAAAATGCACTCCAATCTTTCCAACTGCTTGCACATCCTGTAAAGTTACATTCGTCCTTGGGATCTGCCTGGGCTTGCTGACAGCTGGAGTGACTGCCGCGATAATTCCCATTCCATGGAATGTGTTCCTCCCATCTATTGTGGCCGTGTTGTGATCGACGTTGTCAGCCACAAACTGAATGGTGCTCTCGGGTGGTGTCTCAGGCAAGTCAACACCATGGAAAGCAGCTGCATTCACTTTAAATTTCTTCATTCATAGTAGGATGAAGAGAACCCAAAATGGTTGAGTGTTTCAATGAGAAACCTAGAAACTGAACGTCTTGTGCAACTGAACAGCTACCCAATCTGCAGAGGAGCAAGCAGAGTATTCGGTCGAAGCAACTGTGCTATAGCCTGTCCAATTGCAGACACTTTCAACTCAGTGTCCTTTGTACGGACCATGTGCTGCAGGAATGTTCTGAGTGTCATAGGAATTGAGTCGGTGTGGTGAGAATGTCTGTTGTATCGGGATACACATTTTTTGATGATTCCATGGCCAGAATGTCACAGCGGATGAGATCAGAGGCAGCCCTGATCACACGCAGCTTCTCTTCCTCTTCACTACTGCAATGTTCATGTTGTAAAAATCACGCAGAATACTTGTTGCTGTTTTCTTCAGTGACACTACGTCTGGTAACCCTGTGCCTGAACAAAAAGAATTTCATCAGCAAAGCGTTCAATCAGCTTCTTCTTCATGGTCTGTGCTGTGTATGCCTCAAAACCTTGCCTTCAAGACTGTTGCTCATAATCTGAACAAGATCTGGCACTGTAATTTTCTCCGTGTCTGCCTCTTCAAAATACCTAGCAACACTGTCAATGCTTCAGATCTTGCTGTATCTGCAATCTTTCAGAGCATGGTTTCTTTTTTGGTGGATCATTGTCAGAAAACATCCTTGGAATTGACAGTTTGGACCGGAAATTTGAGTAGCACACAACATGGTAGAAAACTCTTGAGCTAACGCAATCCTGTAGATACTCAAGTCGGGCTCTAACCTGCCCCCCCCATGAATCCGATCGATTGGGCAATGCGCTCCACTGTCTCCTGAAACTGCAAGGTGCGCACAGGCACCAGCTGTCCTGGGTTAATTTTCCAGTCCCCTTTTCTGAGTCTTTTCCCCCTTACCACAAACAGACAGGTAGTTGTGTGGTCTGACTCCATCTGAACACTTCGTCTTTTCCTTGGCGAAACATGCGGTTGTCTTTTAGCTTTATTTTGCACTGATCACCTTGGGATTCGTGTAGGAACTGCGGCATGTTCGATGAACAAAATGTCCTTCACGTGCAGTAATGTCACTATCAAGCTGCTCCACTCACTGATTGATTCTGCTACATCCTTTCTGAGTCATTTCACCTTTTCCTTCGTATCAGGAAGCCTGCTCACACAGGATGCATTTTGCTCACCTTGAACCTGCCAACATACAGACTTCACATAAAGTTAAGGACCACTGCAAAATTGCACGCCAAATAGAAACTAGAAAATCGATTCCATCCATCTTTGACATACATTTATTTCAACAACCATATGTGCCTAAAATGAAATTTAGCACACATCGATACAGAATGCACAATTCGCAGCGCTCGAAATCGGCCCACCCTCTAAAATCGAAAATCACACAAATTGAGTCGAAAACATTTGAACAAAATCACAAAAAAAGAGAGGTTAAACTTCATGAATGTCAATGGATGTCAAAGCGCGTGTGTCCACCATTCATGGCAAGGCATCAAGGCAACGCTGGCGCATGGAGTTGATCAGGCGTGCCAGAAAGGCCTGAGGAATAGTGTTCCATTCTTCTTGCAGCCCTCCAAGCAGCTGCTGTCGTTGGCGGGCAAAGGGTGTTCTCTCGAACTCTCCGACCGAGCTCGGCCCACAACTGTTCGATGGGATTAAGGTCGGGACTGTTGGCTGGCCAACCATGCGGGTAATCCCGCCTGCTGCACGAAGGCGTTGACGGCCCTGGACCTGTGTGGCGTGGCGTTGTCGTCCTGAAGGACAGCAGCAGGCCCAATCTGCTGCAGCGCCGGGACGACCAGGAGGTCGAAGGATCCCTGCAGATACCCCCTGCCCTGTCAGTATACCGTCGACATGGTAAGGGGGGTTCTGTGATGCCTTGATCCTCCCCAATTACCATAACGGAGCCGTCTCCAAAGGGGACCACTTCTTGAATTGCATTGGCAGCAAGCTGCTCCCGTGACGCCTCCAGACACGGGTTCGGCCATCACAGTACTGGTGTCGACAGAACCGTGAATTCATCAGGAACAGAACCCCTTGTCCACTGGGCACGTGGCCACCTCTGGTGCACAGTGCACCAGGCAATGACGGTTGCTCCTGGATCTGGGTCAGCCTTGGTTTTCGTAATGGACGACGCCACGAAGGTTGACGTCATGGAGGCGATTACGTGTTGTCTGCGAACTGACTGTGGTGTTAGTGGCAGCTCGCAGACGTCATCTGATGATGTTTGGCAGAGTTCGTTCGTTGCACTATGGCTTGGCGTGGATGTACGGTCTTCTCTTGCTGTGTTTTCTGGGACGACCCGTGCGACGCCGCTCCTGGACTCTTCCTGTCACCTGGAACCGCTGTCTCAACCGAATGATGACTGAGTGCGACACTTGAAGCCTGCGTGACACTTCGCGCACGCCATTCCATCCTGCAGCCAGGCAATCGCTCGGGTTCGGTCGAAATCATTTAACTTTTGTCGTGGTGGCATGCTGCTGCTTGGGTTCGGTCGAAATCATTTAACTTTTGTCGTGGTGGCATGCTGCTGCTTATGTAGGCAAACCAAGGAGTATAAATCATAGCCAGATATCCATTAATCCACGTGCATCTCAATTTGGCCCTTCACAAAGCCACAGGTATCACGCACTGACCACTGAAACACGCTCCAGTTTTGCTGAAATTGTAGATTTTCAAACGCGCCCAGCATGCGCGCACGTGCAGCCCACACAGCAGTTGACGTATTCACTATTGACCCCTCAGCCTTGCCACCGAGTTTTACATGATAAATCTTATTCGTTGGTTTTTTATGATTTTTTGAAAATGCACCCTATTATCTTGACTGGTCCTTAACTTTATGTGATGTCTGTAGTAGAAGATTGGGCCGTTTAGACAACACATTTTAAAGCCTTTTCCTCCACAAAGATATGGTAACTCTGAATACTGAAGACTGAAATCTGTCAGCAATATCATCTATTTCAAACACGTTCTTTCCTTAAGAAGGCCAAAATGGAAAACAGAAAACACTGAGTTATTATAAGCTTTCAAAATCCTCTTCAGGAAACAATAAATGTAAAAAGAAATATCTCTAGCAAATTTCTGTTAAATGGCAAAACATCAGTTAAGCATGTTATAGTAGCTTCATTTTAACCTTAGGTAAACGAGAAATGTTGTTAACGAGACATATTTCTTTAAAACGACAACTCCAAAAATATTCACAATCGCCCCCCATATATAAGTCGAAACGAACAAAAACGAAGAGGCGACTTGATGCAGTGGCGCCGCAGAATACGCTGTCGTTGATAACAATGACTGACTGGTAAAAAATGCAAAGTAGACTATACGTTACGCGTGCACAGAACATAGGTTTAGCGGGCAAGTGATAAAATCAACGTTCTAATTAGTTTCTAGTTCTGTCACGTAGGCCTACTCCGACAGCGTACTCGACACGTGAGCAAACCCGCAAACATCATGCTGAAAATCACTTCAGGCTTCTTCCCGCTTCGTATAACACAAAAGTAGTGACTAATGTATTGCTAGCTTAATGTTCAACTAAGAATATATGCACTTACTTGCTCATTGAACTCCGCAGCCGACGTAGAAGGAAAATTCTCAGAAGCCGCCATATTGTTTCGGTTCACAAAGCAGCATCCCGGGCGGTATGGAGCGCTGAACGGGAAACAAAGTCGACGCAAAAGTTAAATATATAAAAAATTCTTTGTGCAAAATCCCCCCAGTTTATTTTGGTAAACTTGGTACAAAGTGATTTAGGTGATGCCAGAGCTGACGATTTCACCAAAATTAATTTTTTAGCCCACAAAATGACCTTTAAAATTTTCAGCCTCGACTAATGGTGGGAATCCGGAAAACGCCGCTACTATCATAGTATCAAAGACTGCCGGTGCCTAATTGCTGCTTTTGCTGCTCGGGCTTCCCTCCATGCCTTATCAACACCAGCCGGCAGGAGAATAAACATCTGCCTGGCAGCCCGGGCCCAGCGGCTCTCCCCATGATGACAGGCTCAGGGGATGGTAGGGCCAGGCCATGCCGGGAGCTGCACCAACACGCACATCAGGCACAGCAGAATTTTCCTTCAAGAAAAGTATGTGTGTTACAATCGTCCACTATGAACGGATAGGGTGGATTTCACCTTTAATATCGATTTTTCTATTGTTTCTTTTCTAATTACATTCAAGTGTTACAGTGAGAAACAGCATTTACCAATCCTGACTCACTTCGTCCTCACCAAGTTCGGACGAAGTGACCCCAGGATTGGTAAAATGCTGTTCCTGACAAGTAAGATTCAATAACCAAAAAATAACGATTATCTACAAACAAACATACTGTGTGGGGTTATCCGTTTTTAATACTAATTTACTAAACTTTTCAGATTTTAATTTTTGTTTAATCCTATGTTTTTCCTGGTCATTTTCAATAACATCATTTTCGCGCAAACATTCTTCAAATGAGTCTCTGTCTTTCATGTGAAATAACACTACAGTCTTTAACTGTTCTCTAAAGTCTTTTAAAACCGAGTTATATTTCTGACATAAAATCCACACACTTATCCGAGCATGTCTTCCGCTGAAAGCTAGTTTCGACAAAGTGTTTCTCTTTTTAACTATGTCTTTTTCTGCTGAACAGTCATCTATAATAAATAGCGTCTGCGTTCCCCAAACAATATAAAAAAGCGTTCTAGACATTCACTTAGTTTATTGCTGGATCAACTAAATATATTTCATCATCTGTCCATATAAACCTTCTATCATGATATGCTTGTTCCATTTAAGTGTTGGACAGAAAATCACAATATGATTAAAATTTATAACGATAAACTGTTTGTAATAAGTCTAGGACAAATATTGTTTTTCCACAGCCAGTCTGCCCACAAATCATTGAACAATGAGGGGATTTTATCATAAAGTTTAACTGCTCCATAGTTTTTATAACAGAATTTAATCTAATCCAGTTATTATTTTTATCATACTCTCCGTCAAAACTTGTTCAGTATAATAAAACCCTATGAGGCCTAAATGTGTAAGATTAATCCAATTCAGTTCTGTAAGATTGTTTCTATTTAAGTCAACATTGATTTTGTTGCTTGTTGTTATGATCTTAATATCCTCGCCATTGTGAAGAACGACGATGGTAACGTTAAGGCGTTTAACGTCTAAGTTTTGCCAGCTAATATTAATTCCTTTTATAAGGTCGTCACTAACGCCCACAACCCCATCCCTCTCCACATTTTTAAAGACAGAAATTTCAAATATTATTGTGAACGTGTCTCCTAATTTTCTGCTTGGAAAGAACTGTAATTTTGTAGAAGCTTTTTTTACAACTGTTTCTTTCTGTGGAGGATGTACTGTTTTTTTCCCATACGGCGTTATTTCAATTTCTTTCCGACTATTGTCGTCCGGCATAAGACTTACATGTAAAGGGCCAGAGTTGAATGCTTTTCTGAAACTTTTTGACGGCTAAAATATGTAAATGGGCTTATGAATTCAAATTTTATTTCCCATTCTAAATATGGTTCTAAGTGCCATTTGAGGTCAGGTTTTCGAACTATTTTATATTCATACTGGCCAACATTATTTGCCTCTAGATTGCGCAGTTGTTCTAGTTTAGAAACTTTTGCTGTCGCCAACCTCTTTGCTTTTATAATCACCATCTTTAGTGTACTCAAAACCATACAAAGCGCCTATCTCACCGTTCTGTTCAAAGTCCGCAACATCTGCAAGGTCTTTTAATTCTAAGGTTATACACCTTACAGGCGCTAATGTAACTCCTGATTCTTCTGGCCCACGCGACATTATTTTTTAGTAACGTATTATTTTATTTCCAAAACAATGTGCAGGTTATCACATTTCACAATTTTCCCCCCGCTTTGTCTTTGATTTTTATATTAAATGATCCGACCCTCCCACAAACTAATCTTTTAAACTGTAAATTAGGGAATTGTATAATTTCATAATCGCAATATGCAGCTTTCCCTGACGGAAGAGCTCTTAAAACAGTTGAGGGCCTTCCATCATATAAGTTTTCATCAGTGCTCAGCTCATCCAAATGAACATAGAGTAATGAATGTAATGCAAGATCGAGCGGATTTTCTCCCTCATAAGTAGTTTTGTTTGACGTAACTCTAAAACTATGAACGCCCGATTGGCAGTTGTAAAGCCTAACATTTTAGCTAGCTCTTTATCAAAATAGTACCCTACTTCTTCTTCTTCAGGTTTGAAGGTCAACATTGTTTTCAGATTCGCATTGTTAAGTTTGAGAGCAATGTCGAAGTTACTCATTGCTTCTTTTAGCGAGCAAAACCCGTAATAACCATCAGGTATGGTTAACTGGCTAACTAATAGGCCTCTATTATTAACTTTTTTAATCTTATTATTCTCCTTGGCTTTGCTTATATTAAACCATACGACTTTGTAGAATATTTCATGGAGCGCGACCGTTCTGGTTCCGCATTCGTTATTAATAGCATGTTCTAAAAACGAAGGGCGGTCTTGAGTTGTTATTGTTACAAACATTTTTAAAAACAAATTAAAAATGAGTGCATTCAAATATACTGATGCAAAATATTCTGTTGGGCCGCACTACAATCTTAAAAATATAACAACTGACACCCTCGACATTTCTGTGACTCAGTCTGATGCCTTTCATAAAAAGGTGAGTACTCCATTAAACAGATATCTTAACCCCCCTGTTAAAAAAGACTACATCGCGAAAGTGTGGTTCAGTCATCCGATGCAGTTTTAATCAGAACCAGTTAAACTTTGCTGTGTTTTGTGCAACAACTGGGTGTGGAGTGTCGTATGCTGATCACTTAAATCATCCTAATCCTTTGGTTAGGTCAGTGTATAGATTTCATTTCTATTACACCTTCAGACGTATTTTGACTGAACTGCAAGCGCCATTGCCAAATGACAAACCGTTTAATCCCTTCAGCAACAGAATAGACATGAAGCTTTTGAACGAATCTGTAACGAATTCAATATTAACATCAAGACAGACTTTAGACAAAAGTTGGATCTTAATCATGGCTTAGGCACCCCATATTATTAGGGCGTGCACAGAAAGTATAAGTATGATTGGAATCCTCCTTACACATCTTTCTCTTCAGGCACAGCTGTTCACCTCGGTCCATAGAGCAAGAGCATAAAACAGCATGGACAACATTTATCTTAGACACTTCTAAGGGCCTAACTAAAGCAGGAATAGAACGAATAAACGACTCTGTTCGTACTTACTTTTTGGTGTTTGCTAGGCTCGCAAGCACAAACTAGATCGAGCTAACTGATCCTTCTACCGGCTTTGATGCACAAAAACAGTACTTAGCAAATTTAGAGGACGCCATTAATTCTACAGTTGATTTACCTTCAAGTATTAAAAGGTACCAAAATGTTTTACAATTCGCAAGATCGAAAGTAGACTTTGCTGTTGGCACTGGTTTATACATGCTGCCTTCTGACCTCAGCTCCAGATAGGAACAATAATAAACTACAATAAGAAATCCTTGTGGCAGGCAATGAACAGAAAGTCGGAAAAAACGAAATAAATTCTGAGCCAGTAATATTGCAAGCAGTAAAAAAACAAGATGAACCCCCCAAGAATAAGTCATCCAATCCCCCGGGGCCCAAAGCCCAAAGGCCATTGAAGACTCAGCAAAGCTCGCGGACTCTGTTCGCGAAGTCAAAAATAATGACCATGAATATGAAAAGACAGCGCTTGTTCTTGGATTAACTGGCCTAGGACCCTCCGGGGTTGCAACCTTGCCGTGGTCGGAGGGCTTGCGTGGTCCAGTGATCTTTTAGGCTTTGCTGACGGGGGCATCAATACTCAGCTAGATGGTTAGTTGTTATGAACGCTTCTAGGCCTGTATAGCCAAGTTGCTGACTGGCCAAGCATTACGTGGTAGGAATTGATGCCCCTGGTAGGGTCTCCCATGTCAGAAAGGTTAGGAGTGAGGGCCCAGACAAATAGTAACCCACCTTTTTCCTATTCTGTCTTCTTGTTTTCTGCCTTCCTTATTTGGCCCTTTTCTATCTTCGTCTCCCCTTCAAGTCTTCTTTTACACAATCCTTTTCTCTCTGTGGTCTCCTTAAGATCCGCCGCGTTTGCCGTGCGGTGCGACCTGTGTCGGGGGGGGATGAGATCCTGGTGATTGAGAGGGCCAGCGCTCTCAACACATCACTTTGGCTCGGACCTCTCCTAGACAGGGAGTACACCTTGGCCCGGGTGTACTAATCGGCTCCCCTTCTTGGGCTGGGTCAAAACAGGCATTTCTCCGGCTGGCCAAGATAACCCCTGTAGTGCTCAGCTCTCTGTTCCCGGGAGTTGGGCATGATCAGGGGGATAGGGTTGGTAGGTTTTTGTCTGTTGTATATCTCTCCTGAAGCCTGGAAGGGGTCAAGACAGTGAGTCTTGGCCCTGGCCCCTTAGTTGGACTCCAAGGTGGGTGGGTAAGGGAGGGATGAAATATAATAAAATACACATGGCTTTTTCAAAAAACTACCCCCCCAAAAGGAAGAGGAAGGCAGCATCCCCTATTTCAGGGATTGTCAAACAGATAGTGACTCTGATACCGAAGTTCGACAGAAGACAGGTTTTTGGGCTTCCTGGCTCGTGATGGAGGGGACGGAGCAGGGAAAGACCCCTTTCAGCTCTGAGCCCGTTTGCCATTCAAAAGGGTTTTCAAGGAATAGCAGGCGACCCTCGTCCATCAAGAGGTTGAGGAATGGCTCATTTCTCATTCAAAGCAAATCACAAAAGCAATCTGAACGCTGCAGAAAGCAACAAAACTTGTGGACAGGGAGATCAGGGTAACTCCCCACAAACAATTAAATTCATCCAAAGGTGTGATTCGATGCAGAGATCTAACGGGTTTTCAGAGGCAGAAATAAAAACGGAGCTGGCGTCCCAGGGTGTGACGGAGGTGCGCAGGGTGACGGTCAGGAAGGGTTCAGAGAGAGTGGCCACCAACACCCTCTTTCTGACCTTCTGCAGCCCTGTGCTGCCTCCGGTCATCAAAGTTGGTTACCTAAACGTTCATGTGCAGCTATATGTGCCGTCCCCATTGAGGTGCTTCAGGTGCCAGAGGTTTGGCCATGTCAGGGACCGCTGTTCTGGGCAGGAGGTATGTGGTATTTGCTGCAAGGCAACCCATGATGGGCCGTGTCATGATCCGGCACATTGTGCTAACTGCGGTGGCGACCATCCCTCCTCTTCACGAAACTGTCCCCTTTGGGTTCAAGAATCTGCTATACAACGAGTTAAAACGGAAAAGAAGATCTCATTTTTTGAAGCCCGGAAACAGGTTGTGGGCAGTCAGACGCCGACAGCTTCTTCCTATGCTTCGGCTGTCAAGAAAGCTCCCATAGTTCCTACTCGGGCAGTCTGCTGCCAGACTGATGAATTCATGTTCTCGAAGACGTTGCAAGTAAGATCTGTCAGTTCTGGTGTAGCAAGTCCACCACCTTCCAACCCAAAAAGACTGCCCCTGGTGGAGGCAAAAAATCCGCCACCCCTCAGACTGCCCAGCAGTCTACAACATCTGCTGCTGGGCAGATGAAAAAAACCAGCACCCGCACCTCGAACTCCCATGTCCAGTGCCCGTGCGGCAAGGGAGTTCAACAACCCAGTGTGGAGATGGTGGAGATGAAGAAGAAACCTCCACCATCTCCCAAATCCAGACCTTCTTCGCCTGTTGGCAAGTCTGCCAGCAGGTCTGCAGATAGTCCAGTGAAATTAAGCAACAAATTTACAGCTTTAGCAGCAGATGTTGAGGAGGAGATGACCTGATCTCTCTCCTTTTCGCCCTCTGCACCATGGATAATACAATATTCCATTGGAATATCCGTGGTCTAAATTCCAACTTTGAGGAGCTGCAGCTTCTATGTCAGTCTCTAAAACCTTCTGTCGTGGCTCTTCAAGAACTCAAATTCAAAGCCAGAAGACCTTTACTCTTTCTGGCTTTAATATTCTTTCGAAACCTGCACAACCATCCACGTTGGGACTGTCGGCGGTGTTGCCCTTCTCCTACACAAAACTTTGTTGTATAGTCCTGTCACTCTGTCTACCTCCCTTCAGGCTGTAGCTGCGAGAGTCACTCTCCACAAGACTGTGACAATCTGTTCTCTTTATCTCTCACCTTCTGTCCCGGTTTGTCGTCAGGACCTTGTCAGTCTGATAGAAGAACTCCCTCGACCTTTTTGCTGTTGGGTGACTTAACGGTCACAATCCTCTTTGGGGTAGTGCCGGTACGTCACCCAGAGGGCTGCTGATTGAGGATGTCCTTTCAGACTTGGATTTGTGTTGTCTGAATGACGGATCTGCAACTTATCTCCACTCTTCCTCAGGTTCACTTTCGTGTTTGGATTTGTCGGTTTGTGACCCCTCGCTGGTCCTGGACTATGAGTGGTCTGTCCATGACGATCTGCACGGAAGTGACCATTTCCCTGTCCTTCTACAACCTGTAATAACTGAACACGTCTCTGTCTCTCAGCATCTCAATTATAAGAAAGCAAACTGGGATCTATTTGCAGCCACTGTTTCTAAGGAGTTCCAGGACACTGATTTTTTTCAGAGTCCTGACCCAGCTGAATCACTGACTAACACTATGATTAAATGTGCTAAGGCCTGTATTCCAGTGTCTTCCGATAAACTCAAATGCCCAAAACACCCTGGTTCGATTCAGAATGCCAACAAATTTCCAAAGTTAGAAAACGGGCTCAGCGTCAGGTGTACCAACGACCTTCGGGTCCCAACGCTCGAGCCCATCAGAAACTCCGTGCTAAATCAAGACACACTTTTAAAATCAGTAAACGTCGGTCCTGGAGAAGCTTCTGCTCCAGGCTGACATCAAAAACTTCTAAGAAAAAAGTGTGGAACATCATTAAGAAAATCAAAGGAAGAACACCTGTCCCACTGTGAACCATCTCAAGTTTTCGGATTCTTTAATAACAGAGAAGAAAGCAGTTGCTAATCTGCTTGCTTCAACCATATGAAAAGAATTCCTCCTCTTCTAATAAATCAGTCACTTTTGTCAAAAACAAAGCCCTAAAAGAAAATTCACCCTGCAATTTTCATCCGACAACATGGAAGACTAACAATCTTCCTTTCACATTAAACGAACTGAAATCTGCCTTACTCTCTTGCAGCGATTCCTCTCCAGGTATAGATGACATTCATTATCAACTATTGAAACATCTTCCGCAAGAAGGTCTGAACATCCTGTTACAGGTATACAACCACGTGTGGACTACAGGTTGCTTTCCACCCTCTTGGCGGACAGCCCTCATTTTCCCATCCCCAAACCTGGAAAAGATCTTTCTAATCCACTAACTACCGTCCCATAGCTTTTACCAGCTGTGTCTGTAAATTGATGGAAAAAATGGTCAATGCTAGGCTCATGTGGAAACTCGAAACCGATGGCCATTTTGGCGAAAGAACAGTGTGGTTTCCGCAAACATCGTAGTACAGTTGACCATTTGATTCGTCTGGAATCTACACTTAGGAACGCTTTTTTAAACAGACAGCATGCAGTGGCAATTTTCTTTGACTTGGAGAAGGCCTACGATACCACCTGGAAGTCGGGGATACTTCATGATCTCCACGATCTGGGTTTTCGAGGTCAATCTTCCGCTTTTTATTCAAAATTTTTTGGCAGAACGACAGTTTCAGGTCCGGGTTGGCACCACTCTCTCTGATGTCCACGAGCAGGAGTTGGGTGTTCCACAGGGGAGCATCCTGTCTCCTGCCCTCTTTAGTATTAAAATCAACAACATTGTTCAATCAGTTCAGCAGGGTTCAGACTGCTCATTGTTTGTGGATGATTTTGCTGTCTACGCAACTGGAAGCCTGTACCCGAGTGTCCAGCGCAGGCTCCAGCTTTGCGTAGATAAAATCCATCGGTGGGCGGATGAAAACGGTTTTCAACCTTTTCTGCTACAAAAACCCAGTGTATTCACTTCCATAATTTCCGTCAGTTTTTCCAGATCCGAACTTCAAGTAGGGAAATCTCCCATTCCAGCGTTAAAGAGGCCAAATTTCTGGGAGTCATTTTGACCAAAAACTTAACCTTTCTCAGCCATATTAAAAATCTCAAAACTGCTTGCCAAAAGGCACTGAATATTCTGCGGGTCGTAGCACACAACCGACTGGGGCGCTGATAAGAAAACTTTGTTGCACCTCTACAGAGCCCTGGTCCGTTCTAAACTGGGCTACGGTTGTGCTGTGTACGGCTCCGCAAGATCATCTTACCTCAAACTCTTGGACCCTATCCACCATCAAGGGCTTCGTCTCTGTCTTGGAGCGTTCCGCACCACCCCTGTGTACAGCCTGTACGCAGAGGCAGGTGAACCTTCACTGTCCAATCGCAGGCTGAAACTGTCTTGAATTATTACATCCGACTGTTCTCAGAACCGCAGAATCCTGCCTATGACTGTGTTTTTGACCCTCCGTTCCACAGTAAGTTTGAAAATAACCCGAAATGTATTCCGCCGTTTGGGCTTCGTATGCAGCCTCACGTGCGGAATGCAGTATAGACCTGGGAGTAGTTTCCGATTTTTCCAAGTTTCCGGATCAACCTCCATGGACCTTTTTCACACCAGAGATTCGTTTCGATCTCGCAGCTTTCCGTAAGGAGTCTACCAGCTCTCTGGCGTACAAGGCTTTGTATGCCGAGCTCTGTTCCAAATTCCCATCCTATCAAAAAGTTTTCACTGACGGTTCCAAGTCTGAGGATGGAGTGGCCTGTGCAGCCTACTGCCCTGGGGCTCCTTCTCAGATATTGTTGGAACATATACATTCAGATGCTTCTGTCTATTCTGCTGAACTTACTGCTCTAGTACTGGCTTTGAAGATAATCTCCCATTCTTCGAGGAGGGACTTTCTGGTTTCTGTCGATTCGCTGTCAGCTTTGGAGGCCATAGCTGGCCGCAACCTTCAGCATCCAGAACTTTTACTTTTTTTTGAACTTTTTAGCAAGTTAAAGGGCGGACGGTTACAACATTACTCTTGTTTGGGGTTCCTGGCCATGTTGGCATCGGCGGGAACGAAATGGTTGATCGTTTAGCCAAGAACGCCACAAAGAGAAACTGTCCAACACTTATATCCCCTGCTCAGATGTGAAACCCAAAATTAACGATTATGTGAGAGACCCTTGGCAGGAGGATTGGAACACACAGACGAGTAACAAACTCTTTCAGATCCGTCCAAACCTTAAAGACTTCCTCCCATCTACATCGGGTGGTCGTAAAGAGGAAACGGTTCTGTGCCGGCTGCACACCGGCCATTCGTATTTTACCCATTCTTACCTTTTAAAGGAGTGAAGAAGCTCCGTGGTGCATTCCATGTCATGCACCACTCACAATGAAACATGTTCTTTTAGAGTGTTGGGACTTGCACGATGTGAGACACAAACATTTACAGCGGAGTCCATGAAGATCCTGTTCAGGGATGTCCCGCCTGACGTGATCCTTGGGTTTTTGAGAGAAATTAACATTTTTCATCTGATTTGAGATTTTACGGAAAAAGGATTTTTAACAAAGTTTCTGGTTCGTTTGTAGACAATGTCATTTAACGAGATGTGTGAAAGGGTTTTTTTTTTTTTTTTTTTTTTTTTTTTTTTTTTTTTTTTTTTTTTTTTTTTTTTAAATGACTAGTGAGTTGATTTTAACGTGGTGACAGCCCTGATGTGGCCCTCTGCGGTCGGCTGGGCTATAAGCAACATTATCTTATCTTATCTAACTGGCCTAGGATTACTCGGTCTTTATTTTACTAAATATTAACCCAACTATTAAGAGAACTAATGCCCATAATGTGCTCGGGCCCTAAAGCCAACTACTTTGCTTGCAGTAGACAAAAGCCAGCTAACAATACCTCCTAATATACCAGGTAAGAGTCTATAGCTTACCAGCTAATTTTTTAATAAACTCGCAAGATGATCAAGCTGTTTTTTTACCCATGATTTATAGGTGGAGGCGATGGTGGCGGAGGCACTGGACTTTGACCTCCACCGCCGCCTGTAATAGCCAACACCAGTGTGCTTATTGCAAATCCTAAGGCCGTTATAACGCTTGCTAATGTGACTCCTTGCTCTCTAAACAGTGTTCTTATTCTTTCTGCTAGCGTTGTGTCTTCATATAAAATTCTTTGGATAGTTTCTCTTATTCTGCTGACTTGAGTTCGTAATTGTTCTCGTTAGTAGACAGCGCTTCTAGTCTTGCTGATCTTTCTTGCTCAAGATCTTTTAGTCTTTGGGTTATTCTTTCTTTAATATCAGACCCTAAGTTGGCGTCATCAGCCTCAAACGAGTTTTTCTTTTTTCTCTTTTTATATGCTCATCTATTTCACCCAGTTTTGCTAAATTGTTTGTTAATTCGCCTTTAATGGTTCTTAAAGCATGATCAAGGGCTGCTATTTCTCGCATGGGTAGCGGTGAGTCGTGTATAGTCTTTAATGCTGTTTCTTCTGAAAAACTGGTTTTTGCCTCTATTGAATTTATTATTCATCTGCCGATTGATTTAATTCTTTAAGTTCCAAGTTTTGCATTTGGTTATCTGTTGGGAGTTCCTGCAGTGTGTTTTGAAGTTTAGCAACTGCATCCCTATCTAATTTTGGTTTAGTAATGCCAAGGCGATTTTGATCGCTCACACTGAGCCTGTGTCTAATTGTACTCTTTTTTAAAAACTTTGATGAGTCTGGTTTAGATGTAAGCTGAACAAGTTGTCCTTGGTCGCTCCTCACAAACAAATGGTCATCTTTTACTTCAAAATCATTAGGGTCTATAAATTCGGGAGGTTCTTGGCCTAAACTTTGGTATAATGATCTAACCTTACTTTCTGTTAATTCACGCCGCAAAGAGAGCCCCGAGCGATGCTGTACCAAAGGAGTCATTTCACTCATGTCGTCTCCAGGATCAAAATCATCATAATCTTCATCTTCAATGCCTGCGATGTTTTTTTAATAATTAACTTTTTTATTTTGTTTTAATAAAAAAATGTTACAAGCATATGGCTCGATTCTTGACCCGCATAGAAGACTGAAAGAGCCCTTTGGCGTGAAGGGAAATAAGCGGAATATTACTGTTCCAAATAATCCATCTACTATTGATGCGGATCAAATTCTTACTGTCAAATTTCCAGACCTAGGAGCGGATGAAGTGATTGTGCCAGGCTCTGCGCGTCTTACTTTCAAAATAGAACTCGCTTCAACAACAACACAAACAGGACAGTTGTCCAGAATCTGGGACGGTAATCGTTAAGAAAATTTCTATAAAACTTGAGGGGCAAGAAATATTTTCTTTACACAATGCAGACATATTTTTAACCTATTCTGATCTATGGCTAACCGGGAATGAAAGGCTGATCTTGCGTTTCAAGGGAAACGAAAATGAAGAAGCACTAAAACATAGAATAGGCGCCGCAGATATTAAAGACGGCAAAAAGTATGTAGCCGTAAATTTTGCGTATGGAAATCGCTTTTCCATCCCTTAGATTTTGAGTTGTTAAAAGCGCATGCACCGTACTTTCAAGGAGCATTAAAAGACAGATTGTCATATGAACTAACTTTTAATGAATACAAACGCGTTATCAAATCATCAGACACCGAAGCAAAGTACAGCATTTCTGACATCTCGTTAGAGTTTGACGTTGTTAGCAACCCTCACTTAGCAGGCTGATTGAGCAACAATATAAGTCAAAATTAGCAATATATTACGAAAGAGTGATTCATCATACAACATATCCCAGAAGCAGGGCAGACGCTATATGGAATTTTAGTTTTAGTGTCGCAGCAAGATCGCTTAAAGGTATTTTATTGCTGTGTGAAGATGAAGAACCGTTCAAAAGAGGAAGTGAAAAGTTTTTTAATCCAAAAATAACGAAAGTACAATGTTCGATTGAGGGTAGTCCTAACCAAATCTACGCTAGCGGTTTAAACCTTATCAGCATTTTGATGAAATAAGAAAACTGTTTGGAGGCGGGAGGTGTAGAAATCCAACAGTTGACCTTGTGTCTAAAGATCTACACCTTCACAATGTTAGACTCGATGATTATTTAACAACGAAATACGGCTTATGGATTGACCTAAGGTCGACAGAGGATAATCAGTTGCATGGAAGTGGGAGAACGGTTAGAGACGTAATAAACATTCAAATTGATAAAGAAGAAGAAGCCGATAAACCGCTTAATGTACATTTGTTTTTAATATATGATGCGCAGCTGAATATTGAAAATAACAGATTAAAAGATATACAATACTAAATATTATTTTTATTTTATAAAAAGCATGTCTGTTCAGGTTTATCCAAATGTGCCTACAGCGCCGCCAAAAGAAGAGATAGTAGAAACCCCTAACATAAAAACCTTTAGATTAACAAACCATTACGCAAATGCAGCAAGTACTAGAGCAAGACCTTTCAAAATACAGCAAAACCAACGAAGGTATTCTGCTGCCTGTAATGCTGTTACATATGTTAATACTGGAGCATCAACTATAAGTGCTGCATCGGCAGGAACAAGTGTAGGCCTCTTAGCAACGGGCATAGGCGCACCCGCAGCTTTACCTCTAGGTGGTTTGTCTTTAGCTCTTGGCCTGTGTTCATTAGCTGTAAGTGCTGCTGGCAAAAAATTAAAAACTAAACTTCAAAAGCACACAGCTATGGTTCAACTAATAACAGCTAAACTTAGTTCGTTCAAACTGACAATAAATAAAGCACTAGCTGACTCAAACATCACGGATGAAGAATTTAATCGTTTACAGGCCGATTTTGATGACTACAAAAGACAAAAGTTTGATCTTCAAAGAAAGGCGGGGACAAGTTTTTCTCAACAGCCAGACCCCGAGCAGATAAAAAAGGAATGCTTAAAAAAGTAAACGAAACATTAAACTCTGTTCTAAACAGCTCACATTAACAACACCAAAAGGTGTTTATACTTTAGTTTATGAGTCCAAGCACAAAAAGACCGTTGATATTGATTCTGATTAAGTATTTTTTTTTTAAATTTAAATAAATATTTTGAGTTAGAAAAGAAACTCAGCATGGATAAGATATATGAAGGACCGGACGAATTGTTTGAAGGAATGCTCGAGAAAGAGCGTTTGTCAAGAGCACTGAATGATATTGATTTAGAAGTTATTAATCCAGAAACGTGCGGGCAAGCGTTGTACATGCAATTTCTCAAGTTCCAAGTAAACTAACAATAGACCCGCCAGTTAAAGTAATGTTAGCTGTTTTAATCGACTATATAACAATAAATGAAGAAAATCTAGAAGTCTGGGTCTCAACTAAACAGCAGACTATTCTTTCTCATAATGACTTAACACCCGGTTGGGCAGACGAACTGCTTGCACAGTTTGACGCTGCTGCTGAAGAAGCCAAAATGAGAGGCTCTGGTTGGTCAGAGGGCGAAGTCTTAGAGATCAGATTAAAACAGGCTAAGTATGCGCCGATTGTTGGCAAGTCTTACATTCCGCTGCCCCCAGCATTAGTCGCAAAAAGAGCAGTTCTAAACATTAAGAATTCAGACAACAAATGTTTCATGTGGTGTGTTCTCGCAAGGCTGCATTATATCCGCAAAAACGCAGAGAGAGTGTCTAACTATCCTCCTTACATCAATGATCTTAACTTTAGTGGGGTGTCCTTTCCTGTTAGTGTAGACCAAATTGATCGGTTTGAAGAACAAAACAAACCAATAACTGTTAATGTAATCATGGGATGAGGAAACAAATCTACTGCCGATTAAAGTGTCTAAGAACAGCCCAACAATTGGCGAACCAGACAAAAATCATGTTGACTTACTACTGATGTTTTCACCAGCGGGGCTACCGCATTACACATTAATACGAACAATGAGTAAACTAATGCAGCATACTTCAAAAGATGGGCACAAACAAGAATTCTGTAGAAAATGTTTAACAAGAATGCCATCTGTTCAAGCCGCGAGCGAACATAAGAAACATTGTAAAAGTTCTGTAGACTGTAATACGGAACTAATTACACCTCCACCCGGATCTAAAGTTAGTTTTAAGAACTGGAAACGGATGCAAAATTCGCCATATGTTGTTTACGCAGACTTTGAATCACTCATTGTTCCTTATGAAGGGCCAGCGCCAAAAAAAATTCAAAAAACGGCCATAATGAGTAATCATAAAATTTTTGTTCATTTGCTTTCATTGTTTTTTAGGCCCGACGGTGCCCCTTAAACCCAAAAATTGTATAGGGGGCCAAATCTCGAAACTTCTTAAATGCATGCAGCAAGTGCGAACGCCTGTTTAAAAAACTAAATCTCTCAGACTTTATTATGGCCCTGAAGACCAACAACAGTATGACTACCCAACTTTGTTGGATTTGGGGTTTAGAATCAGTGAGAAGCAAAAAAAACCAAAAATAAGAGACCATGATCACATTAGGGGAAAGTTCGAGGTGCAGACAAGAAAATGCAATCTTCAACTGAATTTTAATTAAACCATGGAAGCTCCCTGTTTTTCTTTCTAACTTGCGGGGTTTAAAAGGACTTCATTTTATAATAAAAGCAGGGGACGATGCCTTTCAGGGTGTCATGCTTTTGCACAGTCATCAAAAAGTCATGGCTTTAATTAAATAACTTTCTTTTTATGACTCTTGCAACACATGATGGGATCATTAAGTCACGGCTATGCCCTTAAAGTCCTCCCCAATAAGGGAAGAATATTTTGACTCAACTTTGTTAGAAAGGGTGTTTACCCCTTTTAAAACTTAAAAGTTGGGGAAAGGTTTTATAAAACACATTCCCCCTAAAGGCGCTTCTTTTTAGTCTTAGGGAAAGGGAAACAGTGATTCTGATTACCCGCAGCTCAAGATGCTTTGGGAGAAGTTAGAGTGTAAAACAATGGGAGACTATCATGATTCATACTTGAAGGCAATTATTTTTGTTGGCGGATATTTTTGAAAAAATAAAAAAACCTGCATGAAACATTATAGCCTGGACCCGCGCATTACATTTTGGCCCGGGATGATTGGGGGGCGCTTTCTTTAAAATTTTTCAGGAATACAGATTATTTTTGCGGGTTTACCAAGATTCAGATATTTAAACGGGTTTCGTGGAGGGTTAGTATGGCGTCGCTCATTACTGTAAAGCAAACAACAAATACTTGGACCTATGATCCAAGTAAAAGGGAACTATCTTATGTATTTAGTGCAAACAAACTTTTGGGTTTGGGTTGGCCATCACTTCCATTACGTAACTTTAAAATGTACACAGGCGGCGATCCGAATAATATTCAAAAAGCATTAAAGTGGCTGGGCAGTTTAACGCCTGATCAGCAGCGTGGTTTCATTCTAGAAGTTGATTTAGAATATCCTCATGAACTCCATGACCTGCATAATGACTATCCATTAGCAGCAGAAAGTCTAAAGATGGATCCAAGAGAGCCGCCTAAACTTGTGCCTAATCTTCGAGGCAAAAAAAATTATGTCTGTCATTACAGACTTCTACAATTTTATTTAAGACATGGTTTGAAGTTGACAGCTGTTCATCGTATAATTGCTTTTGATCAAGAACAGTTCATGAAACCATACATCATGAAGAACACTGATCTTAGAACTAAATCCACAGATGCTTCAGAAAAAGACTTTTTCAAGCTGATGAACAACAGCTGTTTCGGAAAGACTATGGAGAATCCGCACAAGCGCAAAGATGTCAGATTAGTCACCAAAGAGAACGAAGCAATTAAGCTGACTTCAAAACCAAATTATCAGGACTTCAGAAGATTTCATGATCACTTTTGGCATAATGATGAAAAAAAAGAAAGTCAAATTGGACAAACCTGTTTTTTATCGGGTTTACTGTTTTAGAATTATCAAAGCTTTTGATGTTAGAGTTTCTTTATGACTACTTTAAGCCCTCGTATCCTGAGTCCAGAGTACTTTACACAGATACAGATAGTTTTGTTATAGATATCCCTACTGAAGACATCTATAAAGACATGGAATTAGAAGTAGCTAAAGGGCATGCAGGATGGTATGACACGTCTGATTATCCTAAAGATTCGCCTTTGCATTCAATTACTAATAAGAAGGTTTAGGAAAGATGAAGGATGAATTATCCGGAAAGGTGATCAAGGAGTTTGTTGGTTTAAGGTAAAAAATGTACAGTATTTCGAGCCAGGAGAAAATCATTAAGAAAGCAAAGGGAATATCTCGCAGCGTTGTGCAGTCAAACATATCACATGACAACTACAAAGAAGCATTGTTTGGCAATAAGACTTTTCATCATGACAACGTAAAACTGCGATCTAATCTACATGAGATCAACACAACAGTTGTAACAAAGAAGTCGTTAGATAGAACAAACACAAAACGAGTATTTGTTAATCCAGAGTTTTCATATGCAATCGGGCACTGGAGGACCGCATAAACAGGGGGGTTTATATTTTTCATCAACTTTTATTATAAGATCAATCATAGCTTCATCCAATTCATTTAAATCTTTTCTCATGTTTGTTTGATGCGTTCGAATTTTTTTTTTATTTCAAGATATTCTTTTTCCCAATTTGGGGGTTTGAGTTGTAGGTGATCTGGATGATTTAGCATGCATTGATTAATCCCCGAAAATGTTTCCTTAATAGCATTACACGCATGAAATGATTCCCGTATCATTTTCAAGGTCTCTTCCTTTACCATTCTTGTTTCATTCTGCGCTTCCTTCTGAGCTTCCATTTTAAAACTCAAATATATTTACGTAAATTAACTAAGCAACTGGAACTGTGTCTGGAGGGATTATCTGCAGTTCTTCTTTCGCGAAAGATCTTTGAGGAGCTGGTTGTTTTGTTGTGTCAGTTTCTCGTAAATAATACACGGGTGGATTCATTTTACAATTCTTTTTATTTCATATGGATCAATACTCCAAACTGATCTGTTGCCCTGATGCGAGTGTCCCCTTCTGCTTCTCCCGTAAATAAAGGTACCGTACTTTTAAACCAAACGGTAATAGTTTGCCGGATGAAGACTCTACTTCAACAACATTTATTGTTTTTTCTTTTGATTGCTTGTACTGGTTTTAGGCCTTTAAATTCTTCATTATTCATTGCGCGCAAAACTGAGGGCAGTCTTCTAACCCATTCTGTGTTGCGAGAATTGTCAATAAGCTCTCTGTGATACTGGTAGGAAAAAAGTCTTTCGGATAACTGTTTGTTAAAGTTTTCAACTAAAGCCTGTGATCTGTGAACTCCTGGAATGCCTCTTTTAATGGTAACTCTATGTTTCAACAATAATTGATTCACTTGGCCTTTAAATTCTTTTCCATCATCGACTTGAATCATGCGAGGATAAGTTAGCGGGCCTCGTTGGTATATCAGTTGTATGGCAACAGCAACAGCAGAAGCACTCTTTTGTGTTAATGGTTCCGCATCTTTGTATCTTGAAGCTATGTCAATGACTGTAAGTGCGTACTTAAATCTTTTTCGTCTAATCGTATCAGAGGGTAAATATAGAAGGTCCATTTGATGGGTGTCGTTCGGTATTGTGTTCACAAAGTGTGGTCTCTGTATTCGTTTGGGCGCAGGTAAATAAATTTGCCAAATCGCTTGTTTAGATAACCATTCTTTTGCTGTTTGTTCACTGACTCCAGCTGCTTGGCTTAGCTTTTTAATTGCTGTGATTGCCCTTCCAATATCCTTTAGGCGAATAATAGATTTTGTTCATTTTTTATTCAGCCAATTTATGTGCAACAAAATACACGACGGTCATACCAACGACAATAAACCCGATTTCTTGCATCTTTTGTTTTTCTGATGGTTGATAAAAGTCACTGAATTTTGGTGGGGGCAATGTCTCGATTGGTTTGCCTGTTACTAGATAATATTGTTTTATTGCTTGATCAACATCTTTAAATGTGTAAGCTGCATGGCCCTGTTTTTTCAGAGTATCATTAATAAAATCTAACTGCTCAATTCTCTGCTTTTCATAGCGATCTTGTGCTGCGGCTAGTTGCTCCACAGCTTTGTTATGTCTTTTTCTCTCGCCTTCATCTCGCAGTTTACTAAATGCGTAATTACTTCCGCTAAAAGCGAGCGCATTCACCACAGCGCCACCTATCATCATTACGAGTGAAGCCATTTTTTATAAATGTATTTTTTATTTACATATTTATACTGTCTGGAATTATTCCTTGCTTGACTAGAAAATCTTTCGTGGCAAACGAAGCTGCAATGATAGCAATTAGCTTTGCTGAATCCTCAAAGTCTAGTTTGCCAAGATCTGCTGGCTTTATTTTTAACAGGCTTTTACCAAGCATTGAGTATCCTACACTTAGACCTCCAATACAGCAGAATGGTATACAAGGTTGGTAACAGTTTTTTCGGTGCTTCATTTTTTAAAAATAAAATAATTATAATTAATAAAAAACATGAACAGTGATGATCTACTACAGCTACAGGACGGCCTAAACCTTCCTGAACTTATGAATGACCAAGTTGATGACCAAGCTATTATGCCCAAAAGGAAAGGTTGTATTCTTTGGCAGCGTGTGGAAAAACAAAACAGTTCCTCGGAACTGAATTCAGCATTGAACAGATTCAACAGATGTCGCCGCAAGACATTTTAAAGTATCATAACAGGTATGAAGCGCAGCTGGGGTCTAGAATGGTGAAAAGTGTGGGGCAAACGGTTCTTAGTTTGTACACTAAACTAGTCAGTAGATTTGCTCCCATTGATTCTGAACAAGATCTTACGTATGATTTAACGCAAGATCCAGTTTTAACAAAGTCATTAGAGTCTCTAGGGTGTGATTTGTATTACAGATTTGGAACATTGTTATCGCCATTAATCATGGGATTAATTACTTTTAATCATATAGACTTTATTTCCCTTCAAAATGACCGAGCCGGAAAATCAGCAGAACCAGAAAACACTGAATCAGGTGGAGAAAGTAACCAAGCCAGAAAATCAGCAGAAAACGCTGTATCAGGTGGAGACCATTAAAAATCCTGGGCGTGTTGAAGCAGGAAGAAAATTAGCAGAGTGGAACAGACAAAAAAAATTAATGTTACAGAATATGACTCATCATGAAAACATAACATCGCCAACGCCAGAACAAGTTGATTCAATGCCAGCTATAAAAACTCCATATGATTCAAGGCCTACAGCACCAAAGTCTTCATGGTATATTGAACTTAAAACTGTTGCCATTTTTGGCGCCCTTGCTGCTGTGGGGGGCAGTTATTACGGTTATAAAATATATACACAATGGCAACAGAAACAAAAGCAATCAAAAAAATCTGAACCACTAAATACAGAAAAAGACAACTGCACGCCAAAACCGCCAACAACAAAAGATCATTTTGATCCATTTCAGATGGAATAATATTTTTAATAAAAATAGATCATGGCGTATTATAAAATGATAAAGTCAATAAATAAAGACATGGAGTCTATAAAAGACATTTCCATAGACCAGAATTGTAATCAATGCGGTTGCTTAGGATGTAAGAACTTCATTAAGATCTATGCAGAGAACGCTGAGCAAGACATCCTCAACGATGACACGTTTTTTGAGGCGTGTGTGTACTATATTAGACATCTACTATTTAAGATAAAAACATAGCTTGTATTTTTTTGATAATTATAAGATAACTTGAATAAGAACTTGGTTGTACTTAAAGGATGACTTAATCAAGAACTTATCAAGAACTTGATCAAGAACTTATTAAGAACTTACTTAAGAACTTGATCAAGAACTTATTAAGAACTTGGGGCGACTTAATTAAAAACTTAGAAGTAACTTAAGTAAGAACTTGTGGATAACTTAAGGATGACTTAAAGACAACTTGAGTAAGAACTTACTTTGGGGTAACTTAAGTTAAAAACTTAGAAGGAACTTGAGTGTGTGCATGCGTGGGTGGGGGGTGGGGCGGGTGGGGTGGAGTGGGGTAGGGGGGTGTGCATGCGTGGGGTAGGACAAATCAAACAAACACAAACAAACAACAAACACACAATAAACAGTCCAGGGTGGGGTGGAGGGACGTGCGTGCGTGGGGTAGGCCAAAACACACAAACACCAACAAACAAACAAAAAGTAGAACTACTAGGACCACTTCTTGCTTTGTGACTAAACAGGTTGTGTCTCGCGCGCAACCTCAATCAACTAGGTCAAGTGATCATATGTGGATCACTGGGCCTAGTTTGCCGCTGAGCTTTGCAGGTGCTGCTGCGCTTTGTAGGTCAGCCGTTCATGTATAAACGGCTATTTATAGCAAGGCTGACTTCACCACAGTCCTCTTGCTGCTAAAATAGCCGTTCATGTATAAACGGCTATTTATAGCAAGGCTGACTTCACCACAGTCCTCTTGCTGCTAAAAATAGCCGTTCATGTATAAACGGCTATTTATAGCAAGGCTGACTTCACCACAGGCCACCTCCCGCAACAAAGAGTTTCATTATACTTTCCTTCTCACACAAAAAAAGTTTATACCACACCCCTCCTCTTTTCTCATCCGGGCTTGGGAATCGCCAGTAGTTAGTACACCCGTCATTGTATTTTTGAAGCATTTTATATGAAGATAGTGCTGGCTACACACTACTCCTCTCCATACTGGTAGATGTACTAAGGTCTGCCTAGCCCTATCTAGTTTTGCCAGAACATTCGAAAATCGCCATTCAGTTGCATAAGGGCACACTTGAAGGCAGATGAACTGGTTAGAATTAGAAAAGTAGAAAAGTATACACATCTTAATACACAGATCAGCTTGCTACATGAACACTGAATCTGTAGTTAACAATCAATCAAGTCTGATACAAACTGGGAACATTTTTACTTGGGAGGAACAGCAAAAATGTTTCAAATATAAGTTTTTTAGCATACGAATCAGCCGTGTTTACCTCCGCCTTAAGAAATGAACGCCATGTTTTTTAAACATGGCTTTAGCTGTCTCAAGCCAGCTCCCAACAATCAACGCGCGATGGTTTGTTTTGCTTCGGCCGACTTTCAACAATGCAGCGCCATTTATTAGATAAGGAACCATCTCATCAATAGTCAAACACGTATTAAAACTGGCTACATCTTGTTTCATTTCCTTGAACCAACAAACCTTTAAGATAGTCGTTCATTTCTAAAGCAGTTAGTTCACTTTTTTCGTTTTCTAGAAAAACAATCTCTCCGGTTTCACAACATGCTTCGCCTAATTCTTTCAACAAATACTCTAACATGCAGTTAAAGTAAAACTTATGGTCTCGAATATCACAAACCTGTTCTTCAGTAACGTTTTAGCCATTTTAAAATAACACAATTAAAACACAGTGGTCACACCAGAGCGCAGTCAAAACACAACCTTCTTGTGCAAGAGTCCGAGCAAGCAATGGCGAACCCGGTCGTGTCACGTGACAGCCTCGATACGGTGTGTCGACGTGGCACAATCGAGAATATTCCAAAACATTTGCTAATACAGTTAGTGCGCCCCGTGCCTGCCCGCCAGGTGTGCTTTATTGATTTTTTGGTCGCAGTTTGTAAGCGGACCGTGGGCTGTGTGAACGAAGGCCGCTGGCCGTAAATTAAGTGATCAGGTTTCAGCCCCGTGTCTGCCTGTCTGTGTACAAAGTTTGTAGGTAGAAATTAGTCAGAAGAAGTGTGCGGATTTTATGCCATTTAATTGAGAGAGAGAAAGAGTGTGTGTGTGTGTGTGTGTGTGTGTGTGTGTGTGTGTGTGTGTGTGTGTGTGTCTGTCTGCCCGCCTCTCTGTCTGTCTGTCTGTCTCTCTCTCTGTCTCTCTCTTCTCTGTCTGTCTGTCTGTCTGTCTGTTCTGAGGGCAACTTGACCTTAACGGGCTTTGTCAGGGTTGCCGGTGATTCTCTCTCTCTCTCTCTCTCTCTCTCTTCCGCCACAGGAAAAGGCGGCTTTTAGGCCACTTTCGCCCAAAAACTTGGTGGTGGAGCAAGTGAGTTAGAATTGGTAAAATGCTGTTCTCTCAGTGTGATGGATGCAAATGCATGAGCTCTGGGATTACTGTAAGTTTCATGTTGATGACTCTTAAGATGAATATAATATGCCCCAAATACGGAGAGACTGGGTGGTGCTGCACCTAGAGTCAACTGCGAAGGTTTTAATCAGAATTTCTGAAAGAGATTAACACTTTTCATCTGATCTGAAATTTTACAGTGGAAAGATTTTTAACAAAATTTCAGTTGTGTTTTCAGAAGATGTTGTGTTTTTAGAAGATGTATTTCAAAGGGTTGTGTGAAAGATCGACTTGTGAGTTGACTTCAACGCAGTGACAGCCCTGATATGGCCCTTTGCGGTCAGCTGGGCTATACGCAACATTACCTTACCTTACCTTCCTCATCACCCAACAGATTTTCTGGTCTCCAGCAAGTTGAATATGTCTTGCATCCGATTCTTGAAGACACCAATGTGTCTGTTTCTCCCTTCAGATATCTGATCTATTTGATCTTCAGCCAGTTGACCTTATTGCCACTGATGTCAGTCTTGTATATTGGTGTTGTGCATGGAAGTGGAAGCCAGGGCTGTGAAGTCCCAAGATATCCAAGTGTTGCAATGGAACAGCAGTGTATGGGGCTGCTGGTCTTGCCATTTGAAAGACGGTGTTTCATTGCTCTGGGATGTGAATTGTCACTTTTTGTTTTGTTTGTTTTGTGTGTTTTTTTGTTTATTGTTTTCACATTCAAAGCATGGATGCATGGAATCACATTTGCTGTTGGAATGCTGAACTCGAGAAAGTTCTGGTCAATGGTTTCAATGTCTGGGATGCTCTGGACAGCATACTGCAAAGCAGCTGCAATTTGCTGGTTGCAATTTAGCCCAGAACATGTGTCTGAATAGATGACATGCCTGGTGGTGGAAGTCGGTGCTCTCAGGTAGGGAAGACATGTTCCTACCTGACAGGATCCCTTCTTTCCGTTTCATTCCAGACATAATTATGAGCCTGTTGCTGAAGACTGTAAGATTGTACACAGCAAGTTTGTGTTTGTAGTATGTTTGGCTTTCTGCTGAGCGTAGTGTGTTGAGGACTGCTGCTAGCCTGAATATCACTGCAAGAACACCATGATCTTCTTGAACTGCGTTCTTGTCCACAGCTTTTTCTGCACTCTTCCCTTCTTTCTTGATGGATTGTGTACTCCTTTGTTAGTTGATTTTGACAAGGTCACAGCCCTGATGTGACACTTTGCGGTGAGATGGGCTCTAAGCAACACTCATTCTCTCTCTCTCTCTCTCTCTTTCTCTCTAGTTCTTCTATGAAGTCTCAGGTGTGTTTTAGAAGGTGTTTTAATGTGTCGCATGGATGAGTTTTTTTTTAATGACATGACAGTTGACTTGAACGCAGTGACAGCCCAGATATGGTTGTTTGCGGTCGGCTGGGCTGTAACTCAATAGTATAAGCAACATTGCGGTCGGCTGGGCTGTAACTCAATAGTATAAGCAACATTCTCTCTCTCTCTCTGTCTGTCTCTGTCTCTCTCTCTCTCTCTCATGATATCTATAGCAGAGAAAACTGGTCTCTTTTTGTTTCTTTCTTTTTTTGGCGTGTGGAATGACAGGTTGAATTTACCATTGAATCTCTCTGTGTAGAAACTGCTGGAAACAGGCTGCAAACCTTGCCCCTTCAGATTTGATTCAATCATTCATACATTTGAAACATTCTGTTGACATTTAAAGTACTGTCTAGGAACTTCCTATGATTTCTTTGTAGGCAGTAATGGGATTCTAGTGCTGAAAATGATCAGATGTGTTGTGTGCCTGTTCTCTTCAGGCATCATGTTGGCAGAGGTGTATTTCTTTTGACCATTGTCACCACAGAAGGTACCAATCATGAATGGACAAGTGCATGACTTGTTCACTTGACCAGTACACAGGATGGCACTTCTATTGTTTGCCATAGCTCTGATGTATGTCTTATGTGTGCACCAGGCTTTGATGTTGAAAGTTGACTTCAAATGGGTGCCCGGATATAGTATCAGAGCTTAATCTAGAGCGCGGGATTGGTACAATCCCCCGAAAATCTGTTCCTTCCCGCAATTATCGAGTCTTAACGCGGGCAGACTCCCGCACATTTGCAGAACTGCCCGCCCTGTTGACTGATCGTTGCGGGCGCTCGTTTGTCGTCTGCTTGAAAAACTGAAACTAGGACTGAGCAGGAGTGAACGATTTCTTGATATTTCATTGGCTGTTAGTGTAAATCAACCAATTGGCGGCGTTCATCTCCTCCTTCTCGATCACCGACGAGAAGTTGCGAGAGTTTAAGGCGCCATATTGGATATTTTCCAAAATGAAGCGTGCACCCACCCTATTCGACTTCGACTTTCGTGGAGGAAAAGTGAAAAAAAAAAAAAGATTCTCTGCCATGCGAGGGTGGAGAAGATCATGAAGAAACCGCGACTACATCCAAAAGCTCGGAGAAGCAGCCCGAAATTAGTGCCAGTGCAAGGGAACACTGGTTTCAAGACGATTTGCTGAAGAAGTGGCCCTGGATACCTAAGCTGAAGACCGGTCTGATGCGATGTGAATTGTGTTTGAAACACAAGAAACAAAACGTATTTACGTCGCCCCAAGGTGGTTGTTTAATCATGATTTGATCAAGGTGTGTTGAAGTCTGTGTACAAAGGTGGAGGAGGTATGTAACGTGGGGTTGTAGGGGGGGGGGGGGGGGGGGGGGGGGGGGGGGGGGGTGGGGGGTGTGGGGGGGAGGGGGGGGACTGCCCCCCTTTTTCAAAATCCTAGATTAAGCTCTGTAGTATTCCATGTCATGTACCTCTGACAATGAAACATATTTTGGGACTCCTATGATGTGAGACACAAACACTTTACTGCAGATACATGAAAACGCTGTTCAGAGATATGAGCTTGTGACAAAAGGTGATCGTCCAGACCCCTTGTATATTTATCGCACAAATAAAGAATTTAAAAAATACCAATGCTTCTTTATTTATTGCTTGATGTTTTATAATACCTTGAAGAGATACATAATATAACATGGTGAGTTTGGGTGTCTGCCTTTCATTGAAAATGCCCAAGTTGTACGCTTTTCTTAGATAAATTTTCCCGTTCAAGATGGCGGACGAGTGATGCGGTTGGTGTCGAAGCCTGGATACATATCTAAATTGCATACCATCACAACAATATGAATAAAGGATGCAGAAAAATCAACGGCGAACATGTTAAAATCACAAACCGGTTCTATTTCTGATTGTTTTCGATGCTGTCAAGCGGTAAAAATCCGTTTGACAGTCGTAACGCTGTATGTCAAATCGTGTCGGTCAGCAAAACTCTCGATCGTTCACATCAGGTTCGGTTCGGTTCCGTGTTCATTTAACTCGGCATGTCGGACAACACTAACCGAATGGAGAAAGGCGTTTTCCGAACCAAATTCAATTCAGTGGCAGCAAACGAGCGCGAAATCCATACGGTAATAAGCAGTATGTCAGAAAATAACGACCGTATTTTTTCTCGCAATTCTACTAACAACGAACTTACAGATCCCGTGCCGTGCTTTAAATAGCACCCAAGGCAAAAGGTTTCAAATCGAGGCTGGAGTTTTCGTCAAGAATGGCGCTTCGAAGCAGAGAAGGTGTGGAAATGTTGTTTGTCCACAATCATTACGACCGTCAGAAATCGTAACGACTGTCAAATGCATAACGACCGTCACAAGAAAATGATAGAAACATTGGTTTCAGCTGTTCTCTCAAATGTGTTTCTGTAAATGATTAAAATTCTAAGTGAACCAAAAGTAGAGTGGGGCAATTTAACGGGATTTCCCTCAACTTTCGGGCGATGTTTTGTGCGTGACACATGATTAAGACATCGTTTTAGCGATGTCCGAAATAACGACCGACGGATATTAAGTTAATCAATGTATCAATTATACGTAAAACTGGGGCAGAAAACAGCTTGGAATTTCTATTTGCTTTTTCTTTAAATACATGGCAGAACTAAAGTTCAGATCATAGGATTAGTGGGAAATCTGGCGATTATTTGACAGTTGTTACTCTCATACTTGAAGACATTATCACTCAGTATGTCTGTCGTAACGACCATCAGTATCTCTTGTGATTAATAAATGGTCAGTTTAGTTTCATTGTAATACATATTTATTTTGAAGAATTGAAAGTGCACATTTTTGGCTATTTCCATAATGCTTTTTGATAAATGGGGAGGAGTAGAGACCAGCAACCAGATTCCACCAGCCCCCTTCCTCCCAGTCCCTCCATGTATCCCCTCCCCCAGCCTCCCCCCCCCCCCCCCCCTCACCCCCTCTCTCCTTCCTTTTTTTTCCTGGGCCCTTTTTTCAACTAACTGGATTCAGTTAGGTTTTTTTTCCCCCTCTCATCCAGTCTAAATTTACTAAACAAGCAGTTTTGTTCGGTTTTCTCAAATCCCAAGCCTTTAATTAACGTTAGACTAAAGGATGATGATAAACTCCCTGAAATGCAAAACATCAAAGTAAACAAAGCAGGAGTATTTACGTTACTGACCAACATCAATGAAAACAAAGCTACTGGTCCTGATGGCGTTCCTGGCAAGCTCTTAAAATTATGTGCCAATGAATTGAGTGAGGTATACCAACTACTTTACCAAGCTTCACTGGACCAGGGAGTAATACCTGATGAGTGGCGAGATGCCAGCATTGTTCCGTTATTCAAAAAGGGTGACAAAACAAAAGCAGAGAACTATAGACCTGTATCTCTTACATCCATATCAGCAAAACTACTTGAACACATAATATATAGTAGCATAATGGACCATCTTGACAAATATGACTTCTTAAATAACGCCCAGCATGGTTTAGACAGCAAAGGAGTTGTGAGACTCAACTTATAACAACTCTCAATGATTTTAATAACTGTCTTAACAACAGACAGCAAATAGATGCAATTTTATTAGACTTTTCTAAAGCCTTTGATAAGGTTGACCATGGGGGCCTGCTGCTTAAATTAGAACACATCGGCATTGGCGTTTCTTTGCTAAAATGGGCTAGATCATTCCTCGTTGGGAGAACGCAGAAAGTTGTTGTGGAAGGGTCGTCATCCCATTGTAAACCAGTCTTGTCAGGTGTACCACAGGGAACTGTTCTGGGCCCTTGTTTTTCTTAATTTATATAAATGACATAAGTAGAAATCTCTCTCCTGGAACTACTATAAGGCTTTTTGCAGATGACAGCTTAGTATATAGAACAATCAGAAGTAAGAATGATACACACATTCTGCAAGAAGATCTAAACGCTTTACAAGAGTGGGAAAGAACTTGGAAAATGGAATTTCATCCCCCAAAAATGCCAAGTGTTGCGTATATGTAAGAAACACTCACCAACTAGATCAGAATATTCTATTCATAATACTATTCTTAAAGAAACCAATGCTGCAAAATATTTAGGCGTGATTATAGATAGTCGTCTCAAATGGAAAGAACATTACAATTTAGTATGTAAGAAAGCAAATAACATCTTAGCTTTCTTATACATGAATATCAATGACTGCCCTCAAAAGGTTAAAGACCACTGCTACAAAACATTGGTTAGACCAGTACTGGAATATGGTTGCTCAGTTTGGGATCCTTACCATCTAAAGGACATTGATAACCTCGAAAAGATTCAGAAGAGAGCAGCACGGTTTGTAACAGGGAACACATAAGAGAAAAGGGGAATACTGGAAAGAACATGAGGAAATTAGAATGGAAACCCTTAGAAGAGAGAAGAGCTTTTATCAAACTTAACATCTTCAAAGGCAGAGCTAAACTAATACTTATTCCAATGGAACAACTAGTATTGAATAAAAGCAGCACCAGGAGTGGCGGTCAATGTTATACCATACCTGCATCAAATATTGACAGCCTCTTACATTCATTTTATCCTAGTTCTGTACGGCTGTGGAACTCACTGCCGGGTGCCATCAAGATTGCCACAAATGCAGTCTCATTAAAAAAAAAAAGAAATTGATACGACAGTTTTGAGATCTGCATATTGACGATTTTCTATTTAACTTCCCCAGATATTTTATGGTTACCCTTGTTGCCAAATTTGCTCCACGGCCAACAGTCTGAGTCGCACTATTTTATGTTATTTTATTTTACTTTTTAACATGCGCACTGGTGACCTACTCGTTTGAGTGAACCAGTATTTTAGGAAGAAGAAGAAGTACTGGGGAAAAATTCAGCCCCCCCCCCCCCCCCCCCCCCCCCAAGCAATAGTAGCAAATAAATCAGCTCATTGATTATGGGTTCTTAACCTGAATAAGAAGTGTTGGGGTGTGTAAGAGGTAGGTTGGAAATAACTTGAAGCATACCAAATTGATTTTGTTCATGAACATTTTTATTTTGATCACTTGTTTTTATGCAGTTAATTCCAAAAATTACCTAAAAGTATTTTTGTATTATTTGTTTGATAAAGAAGTTTGTGTTTTCTAGGTCTTCGCATCCTACTTTCTTCATCAGAGGAAAAGAAGAGAAAATTTGGTGCAGAATATGCAGAAATCTGTTTACATCTTGTAATTATGTTGTTTAACCATAAAATGTATTTTCATATGATTTGTAAGCGCTCTGAGCTTATCTGAGAGAGCACGTGTCCTAAATGTACACGTTATTATTGTTACTGTCAAACTGTTTCTATTCATTTTGATCATAAATAATCTAATTCCTGTCAGCACATGAGCAGTTTGTTGATATGTCCAACAGTGAGGCCATAACAACTGTCAGATGGATTCTATTTAAGGTGTCTACATGATCATTGTGACTTATTTAGCTTGTTTTATATGCCTTTATGTGTAAAATGTAACAATAACAATAGAACTGTACTCAAAGGAAAAGTATGTCCATTTTTTTTAATGACTGTTGTTATTTTTGCATTCTTGGGAAATACTTGGGTATGTCCAATGCAACATCATAACAACTGTCAGATAAAAATGCCATATCATGGTAACAAGGCTACTGTGGGTCCTATACTGGTATCATTACATGAAATGCACCCTCAACAACACAGAAAATCATCAGAGGATGCAGTTACTGTCTTATTTCCAACACAGCAATAAAGAACAAATCAATATGTCCGACGGTTGTTATGTTGGACATACCATCTCATGTGAAACTTGATCTTAAACTCCCTCCGGGGTTGCAACCTTGCCGTGGTCGGAGGGGTTGCGTGGTCCAGTGATCTTTTAGGCTTTGCTGACGGGGGCATCAATACTCAGCTAGATGGTTAGTTGTTATGAACGCTTCTAGGCCTGTATAGCCAAGTTGCTGACTGGCCAAGCATTACGTGGTAGGAATTGATGCCCCTGGTAGGGTCTCCCATGTCAGAAAGGTTAGGAGTGAGGGCCCAGACAAATAGTAACCCACCTTTTTCCTATTCTGTCTTCTTGTTTTCTGCCTTCCTTATTTGGCCCTTTTCTATCTTCGTCTCCCCTTCAAGTCTTCTTTTACACACTCCTTTTCTCTCTGTGGTCTCCTTAAGATCCGCCGCGTTTGCCGTGCGGTGCGACCTGTGTGGGAGGGGGATGAGACCCTGGTGATTGAGAGGGCCGCGCTCTCAACACATCACTTGCTGGGACCTCCCTAGACAGGGAAACCCCTTGGCCCCGGGTGTACTAATCGGTTTCTTGGGGCTGGGTCAAGAAGCTCCCCTTGCGGGCCAAAAAAACCCCGCTGCTCAGCCCCTTTTTCCGGGAGTTGGCAGATCGGGGGGGATAGGGTTTTTGGGGGTGTCTTTGTGTATTCTCTCCCAAAGGGGGGGAAGGGGTAAAGACATTGGTTTCTTGGCCCGGCCCCTTAGTTGGCTCGAAGGTGGGGGGGTAAGGGAGAGATGAATCACAATAAACAAATAGACTTTTTTAAAAAAACATTCCCCCCAAAAGGAAAAAGGAAGCACACCCTTTTTCGGGGGATTGTCACACAATAGTACTCTGATCCCGAAGTTCGCAAAAAGGACATTTTTTTGGGCTTCCTGGCTCGTATGGGGGGGCGGAGCAGGAAAGCCCCCTTTCAGCTCGACCCCGGTTTGCCATTCAAAAAGGGTTTTTCAAGGAAATACAGGCACCCTGGGTCCATCAAGAGGTTGGGGAAGGCCCCTTTTTATTAAAAAGCAAGTCAAAAAAAACAATCAAACCTGCAGAAAGCAACAAAACTGTGGACAGGAGATCAGGGAAACCCCCACAAAAATTTAAAAAATTCACCAAAGGGTGTTCGGGCAGAGACAAACGGGTTTTCAGGGGCAGAAATAAAAACGGACTGGCGCCCAGGGTGGACGAGGTGCCAGGGGTGGGGTCGAAGGGGTTTCAGGAGAGTGGCCACCAACACCCCTTTCTGCCCTTCTGCAGCCCGTGCTCTGGGCATCAATTTGGGTTTACCTAAAGTCATTGCAGTAATGTGCCTTCCCCATTGAGGTGCTCAGGTGCCAGAGGTTGGCCCATGTCGGGGACCGCGTTTCTGGCAAGGTATGTGTATTTGCTAAAGGGACCCATAGGGGCCCGTGCTACCGGCACTTTGTGCTAACGCGGTGGCGACCATCCCCCTTAAACGAAACTGCCCCCTTTGGATTCGGAATCGCTATAAAACGATTAAAAACGGAAAAAAAAGTCTCATTTTTTGAACCCCGGAAAAGGTTTGGCAGCAACGCCGAACCTTTTTCCTATGTTTTCGGCTGCAAAATCCCCCATATTTCCCTACTCGGTCAGTCTCTCCCAAACTGATGAATTCTTTCTCGAAGACATTGCAAGTAAGATCTGTCGTTCTGGGGTAAAAGTCCACCCCCTTTCCCAAACCCAAAAAACCCCCCCCGGGTGGGGCAAAAAATCCCCCCCCCTCAGACTGCCCAGCGTCTACAACATCGCTTGGGCAGATGAAAAAACCCCCGCACCTCGAACCCCAGTCCAGTCCCCGTGCGGGAAAGGGGATTCAAAAACCCCCAGTGGGAGATGGTGGAGATGAGAAAAAACCTCCACCATCCCCCCAAATCCAACCCTTTTTGCCTTTGGCAAGTCTGCAGCAGGTCTGTGACCAAATTCCTGTGAAACAAACTAAAAAAGTTCACCCCTTTTGGAAGCAGAGTTGGGGAGGAGATGCCCGATCTCCCCTTTTCCCCCTCGCCCATGGAAATACAATATTCCTTTGGGAATACCTGGTAAAAATTTCCAAATTTCGGAGCTGCGTTTCGGTCAGTCTCAAAAAACCTTCGTCGGGCTCTTCAAGAAACCAAATTCAACCCAAAGCCCTTTTTACTCTTTCTGGCTTTTAATATTTTTCGAAACCTGCACAACATCCACGTTGGGATGTGGGGGCGTGTTGCCCTTCTCCTCCCAAAAAAATTTTGTTGATGTCCTGTCACTCTGTCTCCCTCTTCAGCTGTAGCGCGGATTCCCCTTCCAAAAACTGTGAAAATCTTTTTTTTTATCCTCACCTTTTTCTGTCCCGGTTTGTGCAGGCCCCTTGTCAGTTGATAAAAAAATCCCCTCGACCTTTTTGCTTTTGGGTTTTAAAAACGGTCAAAATTTTTTTGGGGTAGTCCCGGTAGTCCCCAAGTTGTAATTGGGGATGTCCTTTTTCGATTTGGGTTTTTGTGTTGTCGAAGAGGGATCTGAAATTATCCCCCCTTCCTCATCACTTTCGGTTAGATTGTGGGTTTGTACCCCTCGTGGTCCTGGAATGTGGTCGCCTGACGATGCACGGAATGACCATTTTGTCCTTCAACAACCTGTATAACTCACATGCTCTGCTCTCAGCATCTAAATTAAAAAAGGCAAACTGGATCTAATTTGCAGCCACATTTCCAAGAGTTCCGACACTTTTTTTCTTCAATCCGGACCCACAGAACCTCGACTAATTATGTTTAAAATGTCTAAACCTGATTCCAGTGTTTCCCGAAAACTTAAAAGCCAAAAAACCCGGGGTTTGTTTCAGATGCCAACAAATTCCAAACCCAAAAACGGGTAAACGTCGGGTAACCTTTGACCTTCGGGCCCAAACCTGCCTCAAAAACTCCGTGCTAAATAAAGAAAAACCTTTTAAAACAGTAAACGTGGGTCCGAGACGTTCGCTCCGGCTGACATAAAACTTCTAAAAAAAAAGTGGAACATCATTAAGAAAAAAAAGGGGAAAACACCGGGCCCACGGAACCTCTCAATTTTCGGATTTTTTAAAAACAAGAAAAAGCATTCTAATCTGCTTGCAAAACCATTAAAAGAATTCCCCCTCTTAAAAATCAGCACTTTGTAAAAAACAAAGCCCAAAAGAAAAATCACCCTGCAACTTTCATGACAATGGAAGACTACTCTTCCTTTCACTTTAAAACACAAAAATCCCTTACCCCTTTTGCAGCGATTCCTCCCAGGAAATGACTTTCATTATCAACTATTAAACATCTCCGCAAAAGGGTCTGAACATACTGCTACAGGTCTACAACCACTGTGACTACAGGTTTTTTCCACCCTTTTGGCAAAAAAGCCCTCATTATTCCCACCCCCCAAACCCGGGAAAAGACTTTCAATCCGTTAACTACCCCCTAAGCTTTGCCCAGCTGTGCCCTGTAAGAGGAGAAAATGTCAATGCGGGCTCATGGGGAAACCTTGAAACCGATCCCTTTTTTGGGAAAGAACTGTGGTTTTCCGCAAAACACGAGTACAGTTGACCATTGTTTCGTCTGGAATCTCATTAAACGCTTTTTTAAACAGACGCATGCGTGAAATTTTCTTTGACTTGGAAAAGCTAAGATACCACCTGGAAGTCGGGGAATTCAGATCTCCACGACGGGGTTTTTCGGGGCATTTTCCCGCTTTTTATTCAAAATTTTTTGGCAAAAGACATTTTCAGGCCGGGGGGCACCACCTCTCGATGTCCACAGGGGGTTTGGGGTGCCCCACAGGGGAGCATATTTTTCCTGCCTCTCGTTAAGACAACAACATTGTGAAATCATTCAGCAGGTTCAGATGCTCATTGTTTGTGGTGATTTTGTGTCTACGCAACTGGAACCCTTACCCAGTGTCCAGCGCGGGCTCCAGCTTTGCGTAAAAAAAACCATCGGGGGGCGATAAAAAAGGGTTTCACCTTTTTGCTCAAAAAAACCCATTATTCACTTCCATAATTCCCGTCAGTTTTTTTCCAGATCCTAAAATTCAATTTGGGGAAATTTCCCATTCCCGTTAAAGGGCCAATTTTGGGGGAAATTTTTTGACCAGAAACTAATTTTCCACCCATATTAAAAACCCAAATGCTTGCCAAAACCCTGAAATTCCGGGTCGTAGCACCCACCCGTTAAAAGAAAACTTTGGCCCCTCTACAGAGCCCGGGCCCTTTAAAAAACTGGACTAGGGTTTGTGCGGGCTATGGCCCGAAAAAGACATCCCCCCAAAACCGGACCCTACCCACCATAAAGGGCTTCCCCTGTTTTGGGAGCGTTCCGCCCCCCCCTTTGGGTACAGCGTACGCAGAGGGGAACCTTCATGTCCAACGCAGGCTAAAAACTGTCAAATTTTATTCACCCACTGTTTCAAAACCCGAGAATCCTGCTATGACGTTTTTTTGACCCTCCGCCAAAATAATTTTGAAAAAAACCCCAAAAATGTACCGGGTTTGGGGCTTGTATGCAGCCTCACGTGGGGAAGGGGGTATAACCGGGGAGTAGTTTTCCTTTTTTCCAATTTCCGGATCAACCTCCAGGCCCTTTTTACCCCAGAGATTGTTTTGATCTCGAGTTTTCCTAAGGAGTCAAAACACCTCTGGCGTACAAGGCTTTGTATGCCGAGTCTTTTCCCCCAATTTTCCCCCATCCATAAAAAAGTTTCACTGCGGTTCCAAGTCTGAGGATGGAGTGGCCTGTCACCCTACTGCCGGGGGCTCCTTCTCAGATATTTTTGGGAAACATATCATTCAATGCTCTGTCATTCCTGAATTTTCTGCTCTAGTCGGGTTTTGAAGTAATTTTCCCATTCTCGAGGGGGGATTTTTGGTTTTCTGTCGGATTCGCTGTCATTTTTGGGGGGCCCCTAGCTGGCCGCAACCCACACCAGAACTTTTACTTTTTTGAATTTTTTAGAAAAGTTGAAGGCGACGGTTACAACAATCTTCGGGTTCCGGGCCATGTTGGCATCGGGGGGAAGAAATGGTTGATCTTTTGGGGCCAAGAACCCCACCAAGAGAGAAACTTCCAACACTTATCCCCCTCTCAGATGTAAACCCAAAATTAAGATTATGTGAGAGACCCGGGCAGGAGGAGGGGAAAACACACAGAGAATAACAAACCTTTCAATCCTTTCCAAAACCAAAAAGTTTTCCCCCCATCACGTGGGTGGGAAAAAGGGGGAAACGTTTCTGTCCCGGCTGCACACCGGCCATTCGTTTTTTACCCATTCTTACCTTTTAAAGGGAAGAAGCCCGGGTGCTTCCAGTCATGCACCACCACAATAAACTTTTTTTTAGTTTTGGGGACTTGCACAATTGAGAACAAACTTTACAGGGGGAGTCCAGAAGACCCTTTCGGGGAGTCCCCCCCTGACGGACCCTTTGGGGTTTTGAGAAAAATTAACATTTTTCCCATCTGTTTTGAGATTTAGGGAAGAAGGTTTTTTTAACAAAGTTTCGGGTTCTTTGAGACGATGCTTTTAAAACGGGGTGTAAAAGGGTTTTTTTTTTTTTTTTTTTTTTTTTTTTTTAAAATGACGGGTGAGTTGATTTAACGGGTGACAGCCTGAGTGGCCTCGCGGTCGGCTGGTATAAGCAAATACTTAGATCTTAGATGCCCAATGCAACATCAAAACAACTGTCAATAAAAATGCCATAAGGTAAAAAGGCTACTGGGGGTCCTATATTGTTATCAACAGAAATGCACCCTCAACAACACAAAAAATATAAAGGAGCGTTACTGTCTTACCAAACACAGCAAAAAAACAAATCAATAGTCCAGGGTTGTTATGTGGAATACCACCATGTAAACGATCAAAAACCCCCCCCGGGGTTTGAACCCTTGCCGTGTCGGGGGGCTTGCGGGGCCAGGATCTTTTAGGCTTTGCTAGGGGGGCCAATCTCACTAGAGGGTTTAGTTTATGAACGCTTCTACCCGTATACCCAATTTGGACGGCCCAACTTTACTGGTAGGAATTGAGCCCCTGAGGCCCCCGTCAAAAGGTAGGGTGGGCCCAAAAATAGTAACCCCCCTTTTTTCCCCTGTCTTCTTGTTTTCTCCCTTTCCTTTTGGCCCTTTTCATTTTCCTCCCCTTAATCTTTTTTACACCTCCTTTTCTCCTGGGGTCCCTTAAGATCCGCCGCTTTTCCCGGGCGGTGCGACCGTGTGGAGGGATGAGACCCGGGTATTGAGGGGGCCACGTCCAACAATTTTTTGGGCTGGGCCCCCTAACGGGGATACACCTTTGGGCCCCGGGGTACAATGGGCTCCCCTTCTTGGGGCGGGGTCAAGACAGACAGCCCCCGCGGCCAGAAAACCCCCTCGTGCTCAGCTCGTTCCCGGGGTTAGCAGATGGGGGGGGTGGGGTTGGTGGTGTCCTGTGGGGCGTTCCCCCCAAACCCGGAAGGGTCAAGACGGGTTTTTCTTGGCCCCTGGCCCCTTATTTTGGACCGAAGGTGGGTGGTAAGGGAAATATCAAAATAAACTAAATATATTTCTTAAAAAACCCCCCCCCAAAAGGAAGAAGGCAGCACCCCCTTTTCGGGGATTGTCACACAGAGTGACTCAAAACCAAAGTTCGACAGAAACAGTTTTTGGTTTCCCGGGCCGTGAGGGGGGGAGGGAGCAGGAAAGACCCCTTTCAGCTCTGAGCCCTTTCCCATTAAAAAGGGTTTTCAAAATACAGGCGCCCCTCGCCCCATCAAGGGGTTGGGGAAAGGGCTCATTTTTTATTCAAAGAAATCACAAAAAAAACTAAACAGCTGCAGAAAGAAAACAAAACTTGGACGGGGAATCAGGGAAACCCCCACAAACATTAAAATTCATCCAAAGGGTGATTCGGGCAGAGATCTAACGGGTGTTTCAGAGGCAAAAAAAAAAAAGGGAGTGGCGCCCGGGGTGTGACGGAGGCGCAGGGGACGTGGGAAAGGGTTCAACCTTCGCCCCCCTGTGCGCCCGGTCACAAGGGGTTACCTAAATTTTTCATGGCGCATATGTGCCGCCCCCATTGGGGTGCTTCAGGTGCCAGAGGTTGGCCAGTGGGGGGACGTGTTCTGGCGGAGGTATGTGTTTTTTGTCCGGCCCCATAGGGGCCTGTCAGGATCCCACATTGTGCTAACCGGGGCGCCCATCCCCCCTCTCACAAAAACTGCCCTTTGGGTTTCAAGAATCCTATACAACGAGAAAACGAAAAAAAAAGTCCTTTTTTAAAACCCCCGGGAAACGGGTTTGGGGGCATCAGACCCCCGACGCTTCCCCCTACTTCGGCTGCAAAAAATCCCCATAGCCTATCGGTCATCGCTGCCAGACGATGAATTCTTTTTTTCCGAAGACATTGCAAGTAAAAGACGCCTGGTGGAGCAATCCCACCTCAACCCCGGGGGGGGGGGGGGGGGGGGGGGGGGGGGGGGGCCCAGCTTAAAAACACGCGGGGCAAAAAAAAAACCAGCACCCGCACCTCGAACCCCTGCCAGTCCCCGTGGGGGAAAGGGGTTTTCAACAACCCAGGTGGAATGGGGGGATAAGAAAACCCCCCCATCTCCCAAATCCAACCCTTTCTTCGCCTTTTTGAAAGTCTGCCAAGGTCTGTAACCAACACTTCCGGAAAAAAACTAAAAAGTTCACTCTTTGGGAAAGTGTTGGGGGGAGATGACCTGATCTCTCCCCTTTTCGCCCTCTGCCCATGGATAATAAATATTCCTTTGGGAATTGGGGGGGTAAAAATTTCCAACTTCGGGGGAGCTGCAGCTTCTGTGTCAGCTCAAAACCTTTCGTTGGTTTCAAGAAAAAAATTCAAAGCCAAAGACCTTACTTTTTCGGTTTAAATTTTTCTTCGAAACCTGCACAACCTCCACTTGGGACTGTCGGGGGTGTTGCCCTTCCCCACACAAAACTTTTTTTGCCCCCCGTCACTCTGTCTACCTTCTTCAGCTTAGCTGGGAGCCCCCCCCCACAAGTGGACAATCTGTTCCTTTATCTCTCCCCTTCTTCCCGGTTTTGTCGTAGGACCTTGTCAGTCTGTAGAAAAACCCCCTCACCTTTTTTGCTTTTGGTGACTTTAACTACAACCCCTTTTTGGGGGTATCCGGTACCCCCCCCAGGGGCCCTGCAAATTTGGGAGCCTTTTGGCTTGGTTTGTGTTGCTAATAGGGATCTGCAACACCCACTCCCTCATTCACTTTCTTTTTAGATTTGGGGTTTTGTCCCCCTCGGGGGCGACTAGAGTGGGTCCATGACGTCTACGAAGTGCCCATTTCCTGCCTTCACAACCGTATTAATGCACAGCTCGTCTCTCAGCTCCTTTATAAGAAAAAAACGGGGACAAATTTGCACCCACTATTCAAGGAGTTCCAGGCCTGTTTTTCTTCAATCGGACCCACAGAACCTGACTAATACTAATTAAATTCTAAAGCCTGTATTCCATGTTTTTCCGCAAACTTAAAATCCCAAAAACCCCCGGTTTGATTCAGTTTGCAACAAATTCCAAAAGCCCGAAAACGGGCTCACGCGGGAAACCCATCGCCCCTTGGGCCCAAGCTCGACCCCCAAAAACCCGTGCAAATCAAGACACATTTTAAAACTAAACGTCGGTCCGGGAGATTCTGCCCCAGTGACATAAAAAAACTTCAAAGAAAAAAGTGTGGAAACATCATTAAAAAATCAAAGGGAAGAACACCTCCCCCACTGTAACTCCAATTTTGGATTCTTAATAACAAGAGAAACATTGCTAATCGCTTGCACAACCATTGAAAAAATTTCTCCTCTCAAATAAATCATCACTTTGTAAAAAAAAACCCCTAAAAGAAAAATCCCCCTGCAACTTTCTCCGACAACTGAAGACTAAAATCTTCCTTTACATTAAACGAACTGAAATCTGCCTTCCCTTGCAGCGTTTCCCTCCCGGGTATAGATGAATTCAATAAAATTTTTGAAACATCTTCCGCAGAAGGTCTGAACATACTGCTACGGTCTAAACCACGGGGGACTACAGTTTTTTTTCCACCTCGGCGAAAACCCCTCATTTCCCCACCCAAACCTGGAAAAGATCTTCAAATCCGTCAACTACCCCCCCATAGTTTTGCCCAGCTGTGTCAAAAACGGGGAGAAAAGGGGAAATGCTAGGCCATGGGAAACTTAAAAACCGAGGCCTTTTGGCAAAAGAACATTGGGGTTTTCCGAAAACATGGGAGTACAGTTACCATTTGATTCTTTGGGAACACATTAGGAACGTTTTTTTAAACAACAGCAGCAGTGGAAATTTTCTTGACTTGGAAAGGCCCGAACCCCGAATCGGGGATACTTCATGATCCCACGATCGGGTTTGAGGTCATCTTCCGCTTTTATTCAAAATTTTTTTGCAGAACGACATTTTCGGGGCCCGGGGTTGGGGGCACCCCCCTTCTGATGTCCACAGCAGATTTGGGTTTTCCCACAGGGGGCTACTACTCCTGCCCTTTCAGATTAAGACAAAAACATTGTGAAATCATTCACAGGTTCAATGTCTTGTTTTGGAGATTTTCGTCCCCAAACTGGAAGCCTGTCCCCAGTGCCCGGGCGCGGGCCCACTTTGCGAAAAAAAACCATCGGTGGGGGGATAAAAAGGGTTTTTCCCCTTTTCTGCTAAAAAACCCCATGTACCCTTTCCAAAATTTTCCGTCATTTTTTTTCCAGACCCTAAAATTTCAATTTGGGAAAATTTCCCATCCAGTTTTAAAAGGGGCCCCCAATTTTGGGAGTTATTTTTCCCAAAACTTAATTTTCTCAGCCATATTAAAAACCTCAAAACTGCTTGCCAGAAAGCACTGAAATTCGCGGTCGTAGCACACCCCGATGGGGCGCGATAAGAAAACTTTGTTGCACCTTACGAGCCCTGGTCCTTTCAAAACTGACTACGGTTTGCTGTCTATGGCCCCCGAAGATCATTTACCTCAAACTTTTGGGCCCCTATCCACCAAAAGGGGCTCGCTCTGCTTGGAGCTTTCCCCCACCCCCCTGTGTACACCCGACGAGGCAGGTAAAACCTTCACTTCCAATGCAGGTGGAAATGTTTTTGTTTTATTACATCCGATGTTTCAAACCGCGAATCCTGCCTTGACTGGTTTTTGACCCCCTTTCCAAATAATTTTTGAAAAAAACCCAATGTTTTCCCCGTTGGGCTTCGAGCACCTCAGTGCGGAATGGGGGTATAACCTGGGAGAATTTCCGTTTTTTCCCAATTTTGGATAACCCCCATACCTTTTTCACACCAGAGATTCTTTTTAAATTCGCAGCTTTCCGAAGGGATTTCACCAGCTCCGGGCGTACAACTTTGTATCCGAGTCTGTTCCAATCCCACCATCAAAAATTTCACTGACGGTTAATCTGGGAGGGATGGCCTGTGCCCCACGCCCGGGGGCCCCTTTCTCAATTTTTTGGGAACATATACTTCAGATGCTTTGTCTATTCTGCTGAATTTACGGCCTAGTACGGGCTTTAAAGATAATCTTCCTTCTTCGAGGGGGGACTTCTGGTTCTGTCGATTCCGCTGTCAGTTTGGGGGCCCATAGGGGGCCCAACCTTTCAGACCCAAAAATTTTATTTTTTTTTTAATTTTTTGAAAGTTGAAGGCGACGGTTAAACTTTACTCGGCGGGGGTTTGGCCATTTGGGCACGGGGGGGAACGAAATGGTTGATTTTTAGCCAAGAACGCCACAAGAGAGAAACTTCCAACACTTATACCCCCGCTCAGATTAAAACCCTAAAATAACATTATGGAGAGACCTCTGCAGGGGTTTTAAAAACACAAGAGAAAAAAAAAACCCTTTTTCAATCCGTAAACCTTTAAGACTTCCTCCCATCTACGGGGGTGGTCGAAAGAGGAAACGTTCGTGCGGCTGACACCGGCCTTCGATTTACCATTTTTACCTTTTAAAGAGTGAAAAAACCCCGGGGTGCACCGCATGCACCATCACAATGAAACATGTTCTTTTAGAGTTTGGGATTTGCACGATTAGACACAAACTTTTACGCGGATCCAGAAGATCCTTTCGGGAGTCCCCCTGACGTATCCTTTGGGGGTTTTGAAAAATTAACATTTTTCTTTGATTTGAGTTTTTAAGAAGGATTTTTAACAAAGTTCTGGTCGTTTGTAACAGCTTTAACGGTTTTAAAAAGTTTTTTTTTTTTTTTTTTTTTTTTTTTTTTTAAATGACGGGGGTTTGTTTTTTAACGGTGAAGCCCTGATGGGGCCCTCTCGTCGCGGGGCTATAAAAACATATCTTAGATCTTAGAGCCCAATGCAACATCAAAAAACTGTCAAAAAAAATGCCATTCATGGTAAAAAGGCTACGTGGGCCAACGGGTTCTTTACATAAATGCCCCCTCAAAAACACAGAAAACATAAAGGGGACGTTACTGTCTTATTTCCAACCAGCAATAAAAACAAATAAATATGTCCGAGGGGTTTGTTAGTTGGACAACCACCTTAAAAACTGTCTAAACCCCTGGGGGGTTGAAACCCTTCCTTCGGGGTTGCTGGCCCCTGATTTTTAGGCTTTGCTGACGGGGGCATCAATACCACTAAGGTTATTTGTTATGAAGCTTCTGGGGCCTGTATAGCCAATTTTGCTGAGGGCCCAAATACTGGTGGAATTGATGCCCTGGGGGCTCCCAGTCAAAAAGGTTAAGTGGGGGCCCAGAAAAATGACCCACCTTTTTCCTATTCGTTTTTTGTTTTCTCCCTTCCTTATTTGGCCCTTTTTCTATCTTCGTCCCCCTCAAGTTTCTTTCCCAACCCCTTTTCTCTCTGTGGTCCCTTAAGATCCCCCGTTTCCCGTGGGGTCCCCCCCTTGGGGAGGGGGATGAGATCCGGGTGATTGAGAGGGCCACGTTTAACACATCATTTGGCTGGGACCTCTCCTAGACGGGGAGTACACCTTGGGCCCCGGGTTTGACTAATGGGCCCCCTTCTTGGGGCTGGGTCAAGCAGACAGTCCCCTTGGGCCAAGAAAACCCCCTGCGTCTCGCCTCGTTCCCGGGAGTTGAGTGATCGGGGGGATGGGTTGGTGGTTCTTTTTGGTCGTAGTCTCTCGAACTGGGGGGGGTCAAGACTTTTGGGTTTCTTGCCCCGGGCCCCTTTTTGGACCAAAGGTGGGGGTTTAAGGGAGAGATAATCACATAAACTAAATATGACTTTTTAAAAAAAAATTTCCCCCCAAAAAAAGAGAAAGGCAGCATCCCTTTTCGGGGGATTGTCCACAGATAGTCCCGGGAACTGAAGTTCGACAGAAACGGGTTTTTTTTGGGGGGGGTTTCCGGCTCGGGGGAGGGGACGGGCAGGAAAGCCCCTTTCATCTGGGGTTTTGGGCCTTTTCTTTTCAAGAAGCACACCCTCTACATTTTGGGGAAAGGCCTTTTTTCCAAACAAATCCCAAAAACAATTAACACCAAAAAGAAAAATTTGGGGGCGGGGAGATCAGGGGTTTTCCCCAAAAAAAAAATCCCCAAAAGGTGTACGGGAGGTCAAAGGGTTTAAGGCAGAAATAAAAGGAGTGGCCCCGGTGGGGGGTCCAGGGTACTAAGGGGGGTTCAGAGAGAGTGCCCAAAAACATTTTCCCTTCTGCAGTTTCCTGTTAAAAAATTTGGACCTTTTCAGGAGTAATTGCCCCCCCAATTTCCCCACCAAAATTTTTTTTTCCCCTTCCCGGGGGGTTTTTCGAAAGGCAACCAGATGGCCGTGTCATGATCCGGGCACTTGGGTCGCCACCGCAGTTAGCACATTGTGCTAACGCGGGGACCATCCCCCCTCAAAAACTGTCCCTTTTTGGTTTAAGAATCTCTATAAACGATAAAAGGAAAAAAAGACCCTTTTTTTTTAACCCCCAAAACAGGGTGGGCATCAACCCCGACAGCTTCTCCTACTTCGGCTGCAAAAAAGCCCCATAGTTCCTACTCGATCAGTCTGCTGCCAAGATGAATTCATGTTCCGAAGACATTGCAAGAAGATCTGTCGGGTCGGGGTTAGCAATCCACCCCTTTCCCAAACCCCAAAAGACTGGCCCCCTGGTTGGGGCAAAAAATCCGCCACCCCCTCAGATGCCCAGCAGTCTACAACACTGCTGCGGGAGATGAAAAAACAGCCCCCCACCTCAAACCCCATGCCCCGTGCCCGTGGGGGAAAGGGAGTTCAACAACCCAGTGGAGATGGGGGGAAGAAGAAAAACCCCACCATCCCCCAAACCCCAGACTTCTTCCCCTTTGGAAAGCCCTCCCAGCAGTCTGCAAAGTCCAGTGAAAAAAAAAAATTTAAGTTTTAGAGCAGATGTTGAGGGGAGTGCCTGACCCTTTTCCCTTTTCGCCCTCTGCACCAGGAAAATACAAAATCCATGGAAATCCGGGGTCAAATTAACTTGAGGGGCATTTATGCAGTCCAAAACCCTTTTGGGGCCCTTCAAAAATCAAATTAAACCCAGAAGCCCCTTTACTTTTTCTGGAATATTCTTTCGAAACCTGCCAACCATCCACTTTTGGGCTGTGGGGCGGGTTTCCCCTTTCCTACAAAAAACTTTGGGGATAGCCCCTGTCACTCTTCACCCCCCTTTTCAGGGCGTAGCTGCGAGAGTCACTCTCCAAAGACTGGACAACTTCTCTTTTACTCCCCTCGCCCGGTTTTTCGCGGGGCCCTTGTCAGTTGATAAAAGAACTCCCCGCCCTTTTTTTTGTTTTGGTGATTTAAAAGGTCACAATCCCCTTTGGGGGGATGCCGGTACGTCCCCCAGAGTCTGTGATTGAGGAGTCCTTTCAGACTTGGTTTTTGTTGTCGAAGAGGGGATCTGCAACTTATCTCCACTTTTCAGGTTCTTTTGGTTTGGGATTTGTGGGTTTGTGACCCCTCGCTGGCCGGGGATTTTGAGGGGTCGTCATGACGTCTCCCGGAAGTGACCATTTCCTGCCCCTTCTAAACCGTAATAACGAACACTCTCGCTCTCACATTAAATAAAGAAAGAAAAAGGGTCTATTTACACCCCTTTTTTCAAGGGAGTTAAAACACTGATTTTTTTCAGAGCCTGACCCACAAATCCTGACTAACAATGTTTAAAATGTTAAGGCTGAATTTCCCGGTTTCCATAAACTTTAAAGCCAAAAACCCCTGTTCGATTCAGAAAAGCCAAAAAATTTTCCAAATTAGAAAAAGGGCTCGCGTCGGGATACCCAAAGCCCCCGGTCCCAACGGCCCATCAGAAACTCCGTGCTAAATCAAGACACACTTTTAAAATCAGTAAACGCGGGCCTGGAGAAACTTCTGCTCCAGGCTGACATCAAAAAATTTTTAAAGGGGGAAAAAAATTTGGGAAAATCAAAAGAAAACAAAGGAAGAACACCTTCCCCCTGTGAAAACCCTCTCAAGTTTTTGGGTTCTTTTAAAAAAGGAAAAAAACAGTTGCAACTGCTTGCTTCAACCATTGAAAAAAAAATTCCCCCCTCTTCAATAAAAACATCACTTTTGTCAAAACAAAGCCCCAAAAAAAAAAATCCCCGCCCTTTTCATCCCACAACATGGAAGAACAAAAATTTTTTTTACATTAAAAGAGCTGAAAACTGCCTTACTTCCCCTTTCAGCGATTCCTCCCAGGTATAGATGACATACATTATCAACTATTTAAAATCTTCCCCAGGAAGGGCTGACATCCGTTACAGGTAACAACCACGGGGGATACAGGTTGCTTTCCACCCTTTTGGCGGAAAGCCCTCATTATCCATCCCAAAAACCCGGAAAAGCTTTTTAAACCCTCTAAACCCCCCATAGTTTGACCCGCTGTGTCTGTAAATTGGGAAAAATGGTCAAAACTAGGCTCAGTGGAAATCGAGACCCAGGCCTTTGGCGAAGAACAGTGGGTTCCGCAAACATCGAGTACAGTTTTTACCTTTGATTCGGGGGGAAACACTTCGGAAAAGCTTTCGAACAAACAGCAGCTGTGGGAATTTTTTTTTTGACTTGGAGAAGGGGCCCAAAGATACTACCTGGGGAAACGGGGGGTAACTTCAGATCCACGATCTGGGTTTCGAGGTCTCTTCCGTTTTATTCAAAATTTTTTGCAGAACGACGTTTCAGGTCCGGGTTGGACCCCTCTCTCGGTTTTCCCCAGCGGGGTTGGGTTTTCCACAGGGGAGCATACTTTTTCCCCCCTCTTTAGTATTAAGATCAACAACTTGTTTAACAGCAGCAGGTTCGACTGCCATTGTTTTGTGGTGATTTTTCCCGTCTCGCAACTGGGAAACCTGTACCCGAGTGTCCCCGCGCAGGGTCCCGCTTTGCGTAGATAAAAACCACGGTGGGCGGGGAAAACGGTTTCACCTTTTCGCAAAAAAAAAACCCCGGGTATTCACTTCCCCTAATTTCCGCAGTTTTTTCCAGATCCGGAATTCAAGTAGGGAAATCTCCCTCCCTGTTAAAGAGGGGCCAAAATTTTGGGATCATTTTTGACCAAAAAATTAACTTTTTCAGCCCTATTAAAAACCTCAAAACTGCTTGCCCAAAAGGCCCCTGAATATTCTGCGGGTGGCCACACCCACTGGGGCCTGAAGGGAAAAAGGGGCCCCTACAGAGCCCTTGGGGTTTCCAAACTGGACTACGGCGTGCTGTCTACGGGTCCCCAAGACCCCTTTACCCCAAACTCTTGGCCCTTTTCCCCACAAGGGCTTTCCCCCGTCTTGGGCGTTTTGCACCACCCCGTTAACTTTTTACCAGAGGGGGTGAACCCTTTATTGACCAACCGCAGGGTCAAACTGTCTTTAAATTATTACATCCGCGTTCTCAGAACCACAGAATCCGCCATGACGTGTCTTTTACCCCCCGTTTCCAAAAATAATTTGCAAACAACCCCAAATGTATTCCGCCCTTTGGGGTTCGTATGCAGCCCCACGGCGGGAAAGGGGGGTATAGACGGAGTAGTTTCCGATTTTTTAAGTTCCGGGTCAACCCCATGGACCTTTTCACACCCCGGGTTCGTTTGACTCGATTTCCGTAAAGGGGCTACCGCTCTCTGGGTACAAGGCTTTTTATGCCGAGCCTGTTCCAAATTCCATCCTAAAAACGTTTCACTGACGGTTTTCCCAAATCTGGGGGGAGGGCCCGGCAGCCACTGCCCTGGGCCCTTTCAGATATTTTTGGGAAATATCATTCAGATGCTTCTGTCATTTGCGAACTTACGCTCAGTACTGGGTTTTAAATAATCCCCCCTTCTTTGGGAGGGACTTTTTTGGGTTTTTGTCGGATTCGCGCCCTTTGGGGCCCTGCTGGCCGCAACCTTTAGCATCCCGAACTTTTCTTTTTTTTTTAACTTTTAGCAAAATTAAGGGACGGGTTTAAAAAAACTTTGCTTGGGTTCCCGGGCCATTTGGCATCGGCGGAACGAAATGGTTGACGTTAGCCAAAACGCCCCAAAAGAGAAACTGTCCCCAAAACTTTTTTCCCCTGCCAGAGTGAAACCCCCAAATTAAAGATTAGTGAGAGACCTCTGGCAGGAGGGTTGGAACACACAGACAATAACAAACCTTTAGTCCGTCCAAACCAAAGCCCCCTCCCTCACGCGGGTGGGCGAAAGAGGAAACGGTTCTTGCCGGCTGCCACCCGGCCCTTTGTATTTTACCCCTGCTTCCTTTTAAAGAGGGGAAAAACTCCTGGGGCACCCGCTGCGCCACCACAATGAAACTGTATTTTGGGTGTTTTGGGGGGGGGGGGTTTGCAGAGTGAGACACAAACATTTTCGGCGGGGTCCATGAAGATCTTTTCAGGGGGTGTCCCGCCTGCTGACCTTTATTTTTTTTGGGGAGTTTAATTTTTATTGATTTAAGATTTTCGGCTGAAAATTTTTTAAAAAATTTCGGTGCGTTGTAGACGATGTCAATTTTAAAAAATGGGTTTAAAGTTGGTTTTTTTTTAAGACGGTGATTGATTTTAAGTGGTGACGCCTGAATGGCCCTTTTCGGGCGGCTGGGTATAACAACATTCTTATCTTAGATCTTAAATCACAGATCCTTTTCTTTTGGAAGAAATTTAGCTGAATTCAGTCTTTTTCCCGAAACAATTAGCTGTAAACACATTTAAATAGGAATATTGAAAAATGGGAAAGTCCACAAACAAACCGCAGAAAAGCTTGTTAGATGCCTTTTCCATTAAGCAAACATGGGGCAGATTACTTGTTGTAGTTTTTAAAAACCCCTTAAACAAAGTTCCCTTTTGGGCAAAAATTTCTGTTTAAAAAAAAAAAATTTTGAAAAAATCCCCTTTTTGTTGGCTTTTTTGGGGAAACCTTTTTTTCACGCCATCCCGCCAATGTGATTTGCTACCCCAAAGACCCGGCAAGGGAATGGAACTTTCAATGGAAACAAACATTTAAAATCGACAAAATGAAGAGTTTTTAAGTGTTCCCGAGGCGGCAAAGAAAAAACAGTCTTTTGCCCCTTTCATTTGGCCCCTCCACACCCTTTTATCTTTTAAAAGGGGAAAAATACCCTGGTGCATTCATCCATTATCATTTTACGTGAAACATGTTCATTTAGGGGTTTGGGGGTTGTAGATGTTAGACATAAAATTTTTTAGCAGCCCAGAAAACGTTAAAATACCCCCCGATTTATCTTTGGGTTTTCTCAGGGGGATTATCATTTTTTATTGATTCAAGATTTTTCAGAATAAAATTTAAACAAATTTCCCCGTGTGTTTTAGGGGTATTTTAAAGGGTTGTGGTGGTAAGTTTTTTTGGGGAAACAGTACTTTAGATACGGGAATTTATGGGGGGTTTGTACGCACTTTTTTGTTGGGTTTTAAAGGGTTTGAAAAAAATGCAAAAGCACTCAACAGTCTTACCCCCGGAGCCCCTTCACCCCCATTTACATTTTAAAACTGGGATTTGGGCGAAAATATTTTTTGCAAGGAATGAAAAAATGCAAAAGAAATTTTACAACCAATGTCCAACAAAGAATATACAATTTAAAAGACCAAAAAAAAGCCCCATCCCCCCCGCAACCCCCCAAAAATTTTAGCACCGGGAAGTTAAAAAAATTGAAAAAAAACTAAAAAAAAAGAAAAAAAAACAAAAAAAAAACTTCTTATTTTTACTATGAGGGGAGCACTCCTGCCCAGGGCCTGATGCCACTCTTAGTGACTCAACGAAGCTGAAAGGAAGCCCAGGGCAGTCAGCAACTGCGAAATGACCCACATCAATACTGCTCTCGAATGCATGTGAGCAGGCGAGAGAAGTAATGACACAGATCATTCCGGTACCTGTTTCGCCAGAGGAATTCAGCCAGGTACGATTCAAACAATTCCTCTGACGTGCCAAACTGGCGCTTCAGCTTCCTCTTCGCCCTCATCCACGTGTTTTCTATGTTGTTAGTGTGGATGGTGGGGTTGTTCGGATCAACAAAGTGCTGAGCATGCACGATCACATCGTGCAGGTAGATGCCCCCTTCTAGTTGATTCAGATTGCCATAGGCTCTCCAGCTATCGGAAATGATGTGGGAGCCAGGCAAGATGTACTGGAGCACTATCGGCTCCAGTGTGGCCCTGGTTCTGTCTGACACCTCAACCATGAACACCTTTCCCGTGTCCCTCTCTACTCCCACAAAAACCCAGTGCCCCTCCCGCCACTGGCCCCGGTGATACTTCCGATGGAAGTATTTTGTTTTATCAATCGCGACGACGATGGGCTCGCCGGTTTCCCCGTCAAGACCTCCCACCTCCTCTGGGTGCAGCCGCAGGTCTTCCTCGTACACCTGCACACCCACACCCACATACACACACATATACATACACACACACACACACACACACACACACACCACAGCCGGATGTAAGTGTCAAAAACATTGACAGCAAGTCCATGTTAACACCAGGGCAATAGCAATAGCACTGTGAAATTTGGGTGAAAATAAAAATCTTAAGGCTAATGCTCTTACCTCTCGGATTAAGTTCATCCAGTCGATGAGGGTTTTGTTGCCGACCTGGAGCTCGCGTTGTACTTCCTTCTGGGGAATGTCCATCCCCCAGAAGTAGAGCAGGAGGTTGCCGGTGGGCAGGGACAGGTGAGACCTCTGGAACCCGGCTTCCATCTCTGCAATCAAACAGATAGAAAATTGTGCTTACTGTTTGTCAACAAGCCATAATAGAAGGGTAGAGTGGAGAGACATCATCATCACATCACATCAAGTCACATCACATCACATACCTAAGTGATTTGGTGACGTTGCACCTCCCTGGACACCTCCACCTCTTGCCATCAACGTGGGTGTTTTGGGCCCCCACAATCATCAGGTTGCCACAAACGTGGCACAGTTGTTCATTTTTCAAGAGGCCTCGTCTGGCCAGCCACTGAATGGCCTCTGCTGTGTCCTGGATGGCAGGCATGAGGGTCTGAAGCCTCCACTCTTCCTGCAACATTTCAGTGTCAATTCTAGGATTCAGAAAAGGGAGACCAAGATCTCCCTCAGCCCAAAAAAGGAAGCAAGAATTTTCAAAGGGAGAGTGTCAAAGGAGAGAACAAGCCTTCACAAAACAGAACAGTCGACACCATCAACATACATGACATGTACATACCTTTAGTAAGCCACTGCACACAAGTAACTGCAGGATGATGATGAACCACACAATGCCCGTGACCAGTATCA